>CM037645.1:16168270-16203289 GCA_015227895.2 Colaptes auratus | reverse complement strand
GGCTGCTCTGAGGTCTCCCCAGCCCCTTCTTTTCTGCAGGCTAAAGGAGACTCCCTTGGGCTTCAAGAACTGCACAGCAGGCTAGGGGAGGTCCAAGGTGGTGGAGACCTCATTGCTGTATAGCTCCCTGAGAGGAGGCTGGAGCCAGGTGGGGCTTGGTCTCTTCTCCCTCATCTCAGGGGATAGGAGGAGAGGCAGTGGCCTGAAATTGTGCCAGGGGAGGCTTAGGTTGGAGAGGAGGAAAACATTCCTTTGCTGCCAGAGTGGTCAGGGGTTGGAAGAGGCTGCCCAGGGAGGTGGTGGATCCCCATGGCAGGAGGGGTTCCAGAACCCTGTGGCCACGGTGGGGTTGGGGTTGGTGGTCGGACTGGGATGATCTCAGGGCTCTCCTCCCAGCTCAGTGCCTGCAGCTGTGTGGGATTGTGGGCTTTTGTGGAGCTGCAGGAGCGAGACTCCAAACTCCCTGCTTGCCTGCCTTCCCCTCTGGGTCCTCTGTGCTGTCAGCTCCTCACCCAGAGAAGCCCTTCTAGAGAAGTGCTGAAGTGGTCAGAGCTGATGTGGAGATTGATTGAAGGGGACACATAGACAAGGATGAAACCCTGCTTGGGAGAAGAGCTTAATAGGCAGAAAATGGTCTCCTGCAGCCCCAGGGCTGGCTTGAAAGCACAGAGAGGGGAAGGGAAGTTTCCTCTTGTCATGACAAAAAAGCTTAAATTCAGTAAAAGAGCCCAGAGTTGTTCTGGCTGTGTCCTTACAAATGTCACCATGGCCCAGCACCCCCTCAGCATGGAGCCAGCAGTGTGCCCAGGGGCCAAGGAGGCCAAGGCATCCTTGCCTGCAGCAGGAGCAGTCTGGCCAGCAGGAGCAGGGAGCTCAGCACTGCTGAGGCCACACCTGGAGTCCTGTGTCCAGTTCTGGGCTCCTCAGGTTGAGGAAAGATGTGAGATGCTGGAAGGTGTCCAGAGAAGGGCAACAAAGCTGGGAGGGGTCTGGAGCACAGCCCTGGGAGAGAGGCTGAGGGAGCTGGGTGCTTAGCCTGGAGAGGAGGAGGGCTCAGGGGACCTTCTTGCTCTCTCCAACTCCCTGAAGGGAGGTTTGTAGCCAGGTGGGTTGGTCTCTTCTCCCAGGCCCCCAGCAGCAGAACCAGAGGACACAGTCTCAAGCTGTGCCAGGGGAGGTTTCAGGCTGGATGTTAGGAAGAAGTTCTTCCCAGCAAGAGAGATTGGCCCTTGGGATGTGCTGCCCAGGGAGGTGGTGGAGTCCCCATCCCTAGGGGTGTCCAAGAGGGGACTGGCTGAGGCACTTGGAGCCAGGGTTTAGCTGTCAGGAGGGGTTGGGTGAGAGGTTGGACTGGATGAGCTCTGAGGTCTTTTCCAACCTTGTTGATTCTGTGGTGCTGAAGTGAACCAAGAGGTTGGGCAGGACTGGATGATCTCCAGAGGTCTCTTCCAACCCCTCCCTTTCCCTGGCTCCAGGGGGTTGGATGATCTCCAGAGGTCTCTTCCACCCCTCCCTTTCCCTGGCTCCAGGGCACTCTGTGCCATGCTCTGCTGGGAGCAGTGCTCCAGGAATGCTGAGAGGTTGTCCTCTGCCTGGGCTCAGCTCCCAGGATGTCAGGGGTTGGAAGGGACCTCTGGAGATCTCCAACGCTGTCCTTGGAGCAGGAAGAGCTCCCTGATGACGCCTTTCAGTGACTCCCTGTTTTAGGTGTGACTCTGTTGGGGTTGGTCCTTCAAGGGAGCTGATAAAGCCTCTGAGCCATCAAAGCCTTCCCTGCTTGCTCTCAGGTGGAGCTGTTAAGGCTCCTCTCACCTTCCCCAGTCACATCTTCCCCTGGTCTTGTTGCAGAAGCTTTCCTCAGCTCTTTCTGCCAAGCTGAGGAGCTGAACCAAGCCAGGTGGGCACAGAGCAGGGCCCTGCCCTGGGACAGCAGGGCAGTGGTGAGCTGTGGCCTTATCTGGTCCAGCTCAGTGCTGCTCCTGATGACATCCCTGTTGTGAAAGGGGATCACAGGGAGATAGTGGCCACAGTCTGCCCTGCAGCTGGCAGCTGGATGAAGGGAGAATCCCAGCTCCCCTGGGCTGCAGTGGATGTTTGCAGAGCCACAGAAGTGTTGAGGTTGGAAGAGTGAGGTTGGACATCAGGAGGAAGCTCTGCACCATGAGGGTGGGGAGAGCCTGGCACAGGCTGCCCAGGGAGGTGCTTGAGCTCCTCTGCCTTCCCACCTCTTCTCAAGAGGCTTTGTCTGGGCAGACTTGGATAAGGAGCAGCCTGGGCTAGTGGGAGGGTCCCTGCTCGTGGGCAAGGGGCTTTGGGACTGGGGGGGCAGCTTGCCTGGGGAGCTGCTGGAGTGGGGCAGCTTGCCTGGGGAGCTGCTGGAGTGGGGCAGCTTGCCTGGGGAGCTGCTGGAGTGGGGCAGCTTGCCTGGGGAGGCTGTGGCTGCCTCCTCCCTGGAGGTGTTCCAGGCCAGGTCGGCTGAGACCCTGATCAAGCAGGGCTGGTGGGAGGTGTCCCTGCCCGTGGCAGGGGGCTGGACTGGCCGAGCTTGAAGGTGCCCTCCAGCCCAAGCCATCCCATGCACCTAACCATCTCCCAGGCAGGACAAGCGAGGAGGCAGTTGGCACTGTGCAGGGGTGACTGTAGGATACTCAGTGATGCCACAGAGCCTGCTGGCATCTCCATGGCTGGCAGGAGCTCTGCCAGCGCTGAGCTGGGCAGGGCAGGCCCCAGCAGAGGCAGCCAGGGCAGGAGCTGGGCTGCTGTCAGGCTGGCCCTGCGAGCTGGCTGTGCGCCAGGGCCTGTCCCTGGCTGCCCCTAAGCTCCCTGAGGTTTGCCTCTGCTGATGGAGATTGGGTTTTTGCCTTTGGGAACCCGAGGGGATGAGTTGTGCTCCTAATTGGCCTGGGCTGAACTAGGGCAAGCTGCTGATGCTCTCCTCTTGTGCCAGGGGTGTGTTTTGTAAGCTGCCTGCCCCTGAGCCCAGGGGTGGGAAAGGGAAGAGGAGAGGTCCAGAGGTGTCTCCTGGAGAACCCCGGGCTGGGCTGGGGGGGAAGGGACCTGCAGAGCTCCTCCAGTCCCACCTCCTGCAGGCAGCAGGGACGTCTGCAGCTGGAGCAGCTTGCTCAGAGCCCCACATAGCCTCCCTTGGGACGGCTCCAGGGCTGAGGCATCCACCACCCCCCTGAGCAGCTTGGGCCAGGGGCTCACCACCCTCAGTGCCAAACTTTTCCTCCTTCTCTCTAGTCCAGGTCTCCCTCTTGGAGCTCCAGCCACCCCCCCTTGCCCTGTCACAGCAGGCCCTGCTCAGAGGTCTGTCCCCAGCTTTCTGCTCAACTCCTTTAAGCACTGAAAGGCCTCCAGGAGGTCTCCCTGGAGCCTGCTCTTCTCCAGGCTAAACAAGCTTGGCCTCACAGCAGGGAGGTTCCAGCCTCTGCATCACCCTTGTGGCCTCCTCTGGCCCTGCTCCACCATGCCTGGCATGGCCATGCCTCTGTTCAGCTCTGGCATTGCAGCCACCTGCCTCCTGCAGTTGACACCTGGATTCCTCTCCCTGCAGGAGCAGATCTGATCCCAGCCTTGTGGATTTGGGCTTTCATGGATCCATGGAATGGCTTTAGGTTGGAAAGGACCTCAAAGACCATCCAGTTCCAACCCCCTGCCATGGGCAGGGACACCTCCCACCAGCCCAGGATGCTCAAGGGCTGATCCAGCCTGGCCTTGGCCATCCACAACCTCTCTGGGTGAAGTGCTTCATGTGGCTGTTGGCCATCAGGTTCCTCCTTGGAGAACTCCTGGCCAAGCTGGCAGCCCCTGGCTGGGGCAGCAGCACTCTGAGCTAGGTTAGGAGCTGGCTGGAGGCTGAGCCCAGAGAGTGGTGGTGAATGGTGCCACAGCCAGCTGGCAGCCAGGCACCAGTGGTGTGCCCCAGGGAGCAGTGCTGGGCCCCAGCCTGATCAATATCTTCACTGATGATCTGGAGGAGGGCATTGAGTCCATCAGCAGTGAGTTTGCAGATGACACCAAGCTGGGGGCAGGAGTTAATCTCTTAGAGGGTAGCAGAGCTCTGCAGAGGGACCTTGCCAGGCTGGGCAGATGGGCAGAGGCCAAGGGCAGGAGATTGAACACAGCCAAGTGCCAGGAGCTGCACATTGGCCACAGCAACCCCAGGCAGTGCTACAGGCTGGGGACAGAGTGGCTGAGAGCAGCCAGGCAGAGAGGGACCTGGGGGTGCTGGTTGATGGGAGGCTGAACATGAGCCTGCAGTGTGCCCAGGGGGCCAAGAAGGCCAATGGCATCCTGGCCTGCATCAGGAAGAGTGTGGCCAGCAGGAGCAGGGAGGTCATTCTGCCCTGTGCTCAGCACTGCTGAGGCCACACCTTGAGTCCTGTGTCCAGTTCTGGGCTCCTCAGGTTAGGAAAGATGTTGAGATGCTGGAAGGTGTCCAGAGAAGGGCAACAAGGCTGGGGAGGGGTCTGGAGCACAGCCCTGGGGGGAGAGGCTAAGGGAGCTGGGGTTGCTTAGCCTGGAGAAGAGGAGGCTCAGGGGAGACCTCATTGCTCTCTCCAACTACCTGAAGGGAGGTTGTAGCCAGGTGGGGGTTGGTCTCTTCTCCCAGGCACCCAGCACCAGAACAAGAGGACACAGTCTCAAGTTGTGCCAGGGGAGGTTCAGGCTGGAGGTGGGGAAGAAGTTCTTCCCAGCAAGAGAGATTGGCCCTTGGGATGTGCTGCCCAGGGAGGTGGTGGAGTCCCCATCCCTGGAGGTGCTTAGGAAGAGCCTGGATGGGTGCTTGGTGCCATGGTTGAGTTGATGAGATGGTGCTGGGTGAGAGGTTGGACACAATGATCTCAAAGGTCTCTTGCAACCTGGTCTATCCTATCCTACCCTACCCTATCCTACCCTACCCTATCCTACCCTACCCTATCCTACCCTACCCTATCCTACCCTACCCTATCCTACCCTATCCTATCCTATCCTATCCTATCCTATCCTATCCTATCCTATCCTATCCTATCCTATCCTATCCTATCCTATCCTATCCTATCCTACCCTACCCTACCCTACCCTGATTCCCAAGCCTTCAGAGCAGCAGCTGCAGCAGCATCCCCTGAGGCTGGTGGTGCTGGTGGTGCTGGGTCCCAGCAGCTCCTAGGCTGTGAGGCTGGGGCAGAGGGAAGGTGATGGTCACGGCTGGGGCTGGCGGTGCTGCTCAAAGGTCGGCCAGAGGGAGGTCTGCAGAGTTCACCCTCCTCCCCCCACCCCCAGGCTAATTGCCCTGCTCCTCAGCTGTCCACCACTGAGCACACAGTGTTCAAGTCCAGAGATTAAGGTGAAAATATGTTCCCCTTGCTAAGGAGAGGACATAAACAAGGCCAGCAACGCCCCATTAACCTACAGCACCGCCGTAAAGAGCATGTGGCCGGGCCAGCCACGGGGACCTGTGCCCCAGCATGGGCCTTAATGAGGCTTTGGAACCTTATCAGCTGGCCTAAGTGCACCTAATAGCTAATTAGCCCCAAAAAAACCCCACCCAAAACCAACCAAGGAGGAAAGGCAGCAAGGGTGACGGCTTGTGAGACCCCCACCCCCAGCGCGGTGCCCACTGCTGGCGCTGGAGCGGTTGGAGGAGGTCCGGAGGAGGCCACCAAGATGATCAGAGGGCTGGAGAACCTCCCCTGGGGGGGACAGGTTGGGAGAGCTGGGGCTGCTTCTGCCTAGAGTAGGCTCTGGGGAGATCTTAGAGCAGCCTGCCAGTACCTGAAGGGGCTGCAGGAGAGCTGGGGAGGGACTTCTGGGAGCTGAGAGTGCCTGGACAAGAGACAATGGCTTTGAGCTGGCAGAGGGGAGACTGAGACTGGAGATGAGGAAGAAATTGATGACAGTGAGGGTGGGGAGACACTGGCACAGGTTGCCCAGGGAGGCTGTGGATGCCTTCTGCCTGGAGGTGTTCAAGGATGAGGCCTTGAGCAGCCTGGGCTGGGGGGAGCTGTCCTGCCCATGGCAGGGGGGATGGAACTGGATGCCCTTGAAGGCCACTTCCAAGCCAGCCCATGCTAGGGTTGTGTGTGTGCTGCACGCCCAGGTTTGTGTGTGCTGCCCCTCCTGATGCAGCTCAGTGAGCCAGATGCTGGGAGTGGTTGTGGAATGGCCCTCTGCTGTGGGATCAAGCAGCAGGGTAACAGCCTTCAAGTACCAAACCCACTCCAGAGTGACTGCAGAGGGATCACTCACCCTGCCTTCAGCAGCTCTGCAGTCCCTTCTCTGCCAGGCTCCTCCATGCCCCAGCCCCTTGCTGAGCTCCACCTTGCTTTTTGAAGTGATCTGCTGTGGACTTCTCTGCTTTGATAGAGGAATTCTCTTTTGAGGATGCTGAAGTCAGTTGAGAGCCCTCAGTGCAGGGGGAAGCTGCAGCAGACTCACAGAATGGTTTAGGCTGGAGGGGACCTTGAAGATCAGCTGGTTCCAACCTGCTCTGCCAGCCAGCAATGGAGCTGTGCCTCCTTGGTGCTCCAGTGTGTTGGGTTTAGGGGAAGCTGCTGGCCCTGGGGCTGCTTGGGGCTGGCCCTGGGAAGCTGAGCTCCAATGTCAGCATTTTCAGGCTCCATTGTTTCCACCCGGTTTGTTTCAGGCGTGGTAGAGGGGCAGGGCTTGAGTCCCACCTTGCTTCTGGTAAGTGCAAGGACAGTTTGCATGCTGAAGGGGAGGTGTGGGCTTGCAGGTGTGCTGCAAAGTGCATCTCCTACATCCAAGGCTTCAGACACTCCCCACGGGATCCTGGGGGGCATTCAGAGGAGTGTGGCCAGCAGATGGAGGGAGGTTCTCCTCCCCCTCTACTCTTGACCTCAGCTGGAGTGTTGCATCGAGTTCTGGGCTCCCCAGTTGAAGAGGGACAGGGATCTGCTGGAGAGAGCCCAAGGGAGGGCTGCAAGGATGCTGAAGGGAGTGTTGGATCCAGTTCTGGGCTCCCCAGCTCCAGAGAGACAGAGACCTGCTGGACAGAGTCCAACAGAGAGCCAGGAGGGTGATCAGGGGACTTGAGCATCAACCCTGTGAGGAGAGGCTGAGAGCCCTGGGGCTGTTTAGTGTGGGGAGGAGAAGGCTGAGAGGGATCTGATCAATGTCTATCAATAGCTGAGGGCTGGGGGGCAAGGGGAGGGGGCCAAGCTCTTGTGGGTGCTGCACAGGGATAAGCCAAGGACCAAGAGGTTCAAGCTTGAGCAGAGAAGGCTTCAGCTCAAGATGAGGAGAAACTTCTGTGCTGTGAGGGTGCTGAGCCCTGGAGCAGGCTGCCCAGGGGGGTTGTGGACTCTCCTTCTCTGGAGCCTTTCCAGCCCCACCCTGGATGCATTCCTGTGCTGCCTGCCCTGGGTGATGCTGCCCTGGCAGGGTCTGGCTGACCTCTGGAGGTCCCTTCCCACCTCTGCTCTTCTGTGCTGCGGTGATTTTGATTTCCTTGGCCTTGCCTGGGCAGCTGCTGGGGGTTGACACTTGCCCTCCCTCCCCCCCAACTTTAAGCCTTCTCCCACCTTGTTGGGGTGTTTTTTTGTGTTGCCCTCAGTGCATTGATGCCTGACCAAGTGAGTTGAGTCACGTTCTCCAGGCCCAAGGAGACAACCCTTCTGTTAAATATTCCTGGGCAGTGCTCCTGGCAGGCCAATGGGCGCCTCAGCCTGCTTGGCAGGGAGGGCAGGGGGGGAAAGAAAAGCCCCCTAGCTATGGGATGCTTGTGACAGCAACCCCCCCCCCTGCCCCCAGGCAGCTTGGCTGAGACTGGTTCTATGTGCTATAAAGAAGGGGGCGCAGGCGCTGGGGCTGAGCAGAGGACGGGAGGGTGCTGAGGGCGCGCAGCAGCCGGCGCTCCGCAGGCCTCCTGGGCTCTCCCCTCTCGTGGCCGTGGCTGCTGCCTGTTTTGCACAAGGGCTGCAAATTGCTGCAGCATAGTTCAGGACTGTAGGGATAGAGGCAAGTTCCACCTGAACTTTACTCCCAGCTCGAACTTTTCAGGAGTTAGAGCGAGAGGCAGAGGAAGGGAGAGAGGAGAGAGGGAGAGAGAGCAAGAGAGCCCGGCCCTCGCTCGCACCCCTCCGCCGGCAGCGCCTAGGATGTCAGATGGAACGGCCAGCCGGGAGAAGCAGCTGAATGGCTTTGGGGAGAAGGGGAAGGAGAGGAGCCTCACCTCCCTGGTCATCTCCCAGGCTGTTAACCGCAGCATTTTCACCTCCGCAGTCTCCCCCGCCGCCGAGCGCATCCGCTTCATCCTGGGCGAGGAGGATGACAGCCCCGCGCCCCCGCAGCTCTTCACCGAGCTCGACGAGCTGCTGGCCGTCGATGGGCAAGAGATGGAGTGGAAGGAGACTGCCAGGTGGGTTTGGGGGGGCTTGGCTCTGCAAGGGAGGGGCAGCTGGACAGGGGAATTCGTGGGGGCACAGATGGCATCGGGCTGGAGAGGCCCCTCGGAGGTCCGAGCCCCCGGCAGGCAGCAGGAGAGCTCCCGCTGGAGCAGGCTGCCCGGGGCCGCGTCCCAGTGATGGATTCACAGGATGGGTTGGAAGCGATCTTCCAGTTCCACCCCCCTGCCGTGGGCAGGGACACCTCCCACCAGCTTGCTCAAGGTCTCATCCAGGTCTTGAACACCTCCAGGGAGGGAGCATCCACAGCCTCCCTGGGCAGCCTGTGCCAGGCTCTCCCCACCCTCACTCTCAAGAATTTCCTCCTCATCTCCAGTCTCAACCTCTCCTCTCCCAGCTCAAAGCCATTGTCCTCCTCCTGGCACTCCCAGCCCTTGCCAAAAGTCCCTCCCCAGCTCTCCTGGAGCCCATCAGGCACTGGAAGGCTGCTCCAAGGTCTCCCTGGAGCCTTCTCTTCTCCGGGCTGAAAAGCCCCAACTCTCTCTGGGCTTGCTTAGCCTGGAGAAGAGGAGGCTCAGGGCAGACCTCATTGCTCTCTCCAACTGCCTGAAGGGAGGTTGTAGCCAGGTGGGGGTTGGTCTCTTCTCCCAGGCCCCCAGCACCAGAACAAGAGGACACAGTCTCAAGCTGTGCCAGGGGAGGTTCAGGGTGGAGGTGAGGAGAAAGTTCTTCCCAGAGAGAGTTGTTGGCCCTTGGGATGTGCTGCCCAGAGAGGTGGTGGAGTCCCCATCCCTGGAGGTGTTCAGGAGGGGACTGGATGTGGCACTTGGAGCCAGGGTTTAGTTGTCAGGAGGAGCTGGGTGAGAGGTTGGACTTGATGAGCTCTGAGGTCTCTTCCAACCTTACTATGATCTTCTTTACCTGCAGTTTGGGTTGGTGCTCCAGCACCTACCCCTTCACCCCCCCTTATCTCTCTCTGGTTTGACTTCTTGGTCACTTGGAGAACCTCTTGAAGGACTTTTCACCTTTTACTCTTTAACTTCTGCCTTGGGGCTCCTCCTTTTCTCCTTTTGTTGCTTTCCTTCCCCAGGCAGGTTGGGGATGTCCCCTCCCTGGAGGTGTTCAAGGCCAGGCTGGATGAGGCCTTGAGCAGCCTGTGCTGGTGGGAGGTGTCCCTGCCCATGGCAGGGGCTTGGGCCTGGCTGAGCCTGAAGGTCCCTTCCAACCCAGCCCACCCTATGGAGCTGTGCCTCCTTAGCCCAATGCTTCCATCCTGTGCCCTGTCCCAGCTCTGCTGGTGGCAGCAGGCGCTGCCCTGCTCTGTGCCTGCAGGGCTCTGTGGGGGGGTTGTAGTGCCAGTGGCAGTGATGGTGAGGCCTTGCTGTGACATTTCCTACCAAGCAGTCTCCTCAGTCTGCCCTTCAGACTGTGGCTGTGGGGAAGCTGCTTTCCTCCAGGCCCCCAGCGTCACAAGGCTCTGCTGCTTCGTGAGGGGTGCCCCAGGGCTCCTCCCCCCCAGCCTTGGGAAGGACCTGGGGTGGCCCATGGTGAAATCACAGAATATTTGGGGCTGGGAGGGACCTCTGGAGATCCCCTGGAGAGCAGGGTCACCCAGGAGCACAGCCAGGAGGCTCTTGGGAGGCTCCAGAGAAGGAGACTCCACAGCCTCGCTGGGCAGCCTGCTGCAGGGCTCCAGCAACATTCTCAGGATCTCCTCTCAGCCTTCTCCCCTCCAGGCTAACCAGCCCCATGTCTCTGAGCCCTGCCTCATCACACAGAGCTGCTCCAGGCCCCTCACCATCCTCCTAGCTTCCCTTGGACACTCTCCAGTCTACTCCTGCCCCCAGACCTGGGCACCAGATTTGCTCTCAGCAGGGCAGAGCAGAGGGGGAGGAGCCCCTGCCTTGGCCTTCTGGCCACACTCCTCTTGATGCCCCCAGCAGACCACTGGCCTTGGCCACGCTCCTGTGCTCGTGGTGCCTCCAGGTGGCTGTAGGGTAAGAGGGAGCTTTCTCTTCTGCCCTGGCAAGGGTTTCTGGGCTCAGGTGCCCTCACATGTCTCCAGGAGTGCTAGGTGGAGCAGGTCCTCCCTCTTTGAAGGTGCAGCTTCGTGAGGACACTTGCCATGCTTGAAGCACCCTGTGGTGCCCCAGCTTGACCCAAGCTCCTGGCTTTGGAGCTCTCCCCTTCAGGTGGTGCTCTTGGCCAGGCTGAGGATTTTGTCAGTGGCTTCCTGCAGTGACCTCACCTTGCCCAGCCAAGCCGCTGAGCAGCAGCTCCTGCAGCCGGCCAGCTCCGCGCTGCAGCAGGCAGAGGAGCTGCAGCTCTTTGCTCTGGCACCTGAAGCGGTGTGGAGGGGAAAGGCAGGGGCTGGCACTGGCAGGGCCAGGCAGAGGAGGCCACCCCCTCCAGAGCTCTTCTGGGCAGCAGCAGAACGACTGCCACAGGCTTTCTAGCAAGAGCCCCGAAGGTGCTGATGAGAGATGGTTGCAGCAGGGTGGAAGGGACCCTCAGAGGGCACCATGGCCAACCCCCAGCAGGCAGCAGGGGCAGCTCCAGCTGGAGCAGGCTGCCCTGGGGCCACACCAAGCTTGGCCTTGGATGTCTGCAGGGATGGAGCCTCAACACCTCCCTGGGCACCTGTGCCAGGGTCTCATCAACCTCATGGTGCAGAGCTTCCTCCTGAGCTCCAACCTAATTCTGCCCTGCTCCAGTTTCAGACCACTGCCCCTCGTCCTGCCCCCACAGCCCCTTCTCAGCAGTCCCTCCCCAGCTCTCCTGGAGCTCCCTTCAGGCACTGGGAGGCTGCTCTAAGGTCTCCCTGCAGCCTTCTCTTCTCCAGGCTGAGCAGCCCCAACTCTCTCAGCCCCAGGGGAGGTTCTGCAGCCCTCTGATCACCTTCATGGCCTCTGAGCCACTCCATCAGGTCCATGTCTCTTTTGTGTTGGGAACCCCAGAGCTGGACCCGGTGAGGACCTTTAGTTCTTGAGGCGTGTTCTGTAGTGCAGCCCCAGCTGGAGCTGTCCCTCTGCCCATGGGGATGTTGCTGACAGCAGGTGAAGTCACCCCAGGAGCAAGGCCTGAGGATGTCAGCTTCCTCTGTGTGGTGCTGTTGCCCCTCAGCACATGGTGCTGCTGGGGAAGGGCTCTCACTGAAGGTCCACTTAGGGCACAGCAGGATTCATAGAATGGCTGTCAGGGTTGGAAGGGACCTCGAGGCTCAGCCAGTTCCAACCCCCCAGCCCTGGGCAGGGACCCCTCCCATTAGACATCAGAAACAGAGCAGGAAAGGGGAAGGTTTGGTGCTGCTGAGAGGCCAGCTGGAGCTCTGGGGCACTGGGGGGGGGGCTGGTGGTGCTCACAGAATCATCATGGTAAGGGCTTGGAACTAGGTGGTCTTTAAGGTCACCCCTCCAAGCCATCCTATCCCATCCCATCCCATCCCATCCCATCCCATCCCATCCCATCCCATCCCATCCCATCCCATGCCATCCCAGGATTCTCTTGCTGGCAGGCACAGGATTTTCCCTCCCCCCATCACTGGAACAGTGTCTGCAGGGAGGCTGAGCCAAGCCCTTCTGCTTCCCACTGGGGCTGGTGTCCCAGGCACCTGGCTGCAGCAGAGCCACGGGCAGGGTCAAGGCTAGAGGTGGAGGTGACAGCTCCTGCTTGCCTGGGGGGTTAGGGCTGTAAAGAGTATTTTGCACAGGGGAGGATCTCACCTTTGCTCTCCTCTTCAGGCAGAGAGCAGCTCTGTGGGGCTGGTGTTTCAGGGCCTGCCTTGGTGAATCATTAAACAAAAGCCAGAGAGTGGAGGGAACTTGAGCATAAGAAGTTCCATCTGAGCATGAGGAGGAACCTCTGTGCTGCTGTGAGGGTGGGGGAACACTGGAGCAGGCTGCCCAGGGAGGTGTGGAGTCTCCTGCCCTGGAGGCTTCCAAGCCCCAGAGGATGTGTTCCTGGGTGACCTGCCCTGGATTCTCTGCTCCTGCTCTGCCAGGGGGCTTGGACTGGGAGACCTCCTGAGCTCCCTTCCAGCCCCTAACATCCTCTGAGCTCCTGAGCTCCCTTCCAGCCCCTGACATCCTCTGAGCTCCCTTCCAGCCCCTAACATCCTCTGAGCTCCCTTCCAGCCCCTAACATCCTCTGAGGTCCCTTCTAGCCTCTAACATCCTCTGAGCTCCTGAGGTCCCTTCCAGCCCCTAACATCCTCTGAGCTCCTGAGGTCCCTTCCAGCCCCTAACATCCTCTGAGCTCCCTTCCAGCCCCTAACATCCTCTGAGGTCCCTTCTAGCCTCTAACATCCTCTGAGCTCCTGAGCTCCCTTCCAGCCCCTAACATCCTCTGAGCTCCTGAGCTCCCTTCCAGCCCCTAACCTCCTCTGAGCTCCCTTCCAGCCCCTAACCTCCTCTGCTCCTCACATCCTGTGGTCCAGCTCAGGTGACACACTGCAGCTGATGAAACCTTTGCCCCCCAGCCATGGCTTTGTGACCTTGGAGATGTGTGGGGCAAACCCTTGGCCCTCCTCTGTGTGCTGTGGCTGGTTCAGCTGCCTTGCTGCTGCCAGGGGAGGTGTCCTGGAGGAGCCAGCAGCAGCCCTAACAAAGCCTCTTTGCCCTCCTGCAGGTGGATCAAGTTTGAGGAGAAGGTAGAGCAAGGTGGGGAGCGCTGGAGCAAGCCTCATGTGGCCACCTTGTCCCTGCACAGCTTGTTTGAGTTGAGGACCTGCATAGAGAAGGGCTCCATAATGCTGGATATTGAGGCCTCTTCCCTCCCACAGGTGGTGGGTAAGTAAAAGCTGCCCTGGACCTTCCCCTCAGCTCCTCCCTGCCTGTTTCTCATGGAGCTGTAGAATGGTTTTGGCTGGGGAGTGCTGGGGCCCCCCAGCTCCAGAGAGACAGAGACCTGCTGGAGAGAGTCCAACAGAGAGCCAGGAGGGTGATCAGGGGACTTGAGCATCAACCCTGTGAGGAGAGGCTGAGAGCCCTGGGGCTGTTTAGTCTGGAGAGGAGAAGGCTGAGAGGGATCTGATCAATGTCTATCAATAGCTGAGGGCTGGGGGGCAAGGGGAGGGCCCAAGCTCCTGTGGGTGCTGCACAGGGATAAGCCAAGGACCAAGAGGTTCAAGGTTGAGCAGAGAAGGTTTCAGCTCAAGATGAGGAGAAACTTCTGTGCTGTGAGGGTGCTGAGCCCTGGAGCAGGCTGCCCAGGGGGGTTGTGGAGTCTCCTTCTCTGCAGCCTTTCCAGCCCCACCTGGATGCATTCCTGTGCTGCCTGCCCTGGGTGGTGCTGCCCTGGCAGGGGGGTTGGACTGGATGGTCTCTGGAGGTCCCTTCCTACCTCTGCTGTTCTGTGCTGCTCTGAAGAGACCTTTAAAGCCCTGGAGTCCAACCATTCACTGGGCACTGCCAGCTCAGCACTGAGCCATGGCCCTCAGCACCACCTCTCCAGGGCTCTGAAACCCCTCCAGGGGTGGGGACTCCAGCACTGCCCCGGGCAGCCTGAGCCAGTGTCTCCCCACCCTCCCCCTAAGGAATCCCTTCCTCATCTGCAGCCTAAATCTCTCCTTCTCCAGCTTCAATCCATTCTCTCATCCTATCACCACCAGCCCTGTAAAAAATCCCTCCTCAGCTGCCTTGTAGCTCTCAGAGCCACAGAGCTGTCAGGGCTGGAGGGGAGCTCAAGGCTCAGCCAGCCCCAACCCCCTGCCCTGGGCAGGGACACCTCACCCTGCAGCAGGTTGCTCACAGCCACCTCCAGCCTGGCTGCAAACACCTCCAGGCAGGAGGCTGCCACCACCTCCCTGGGCAGCCTGGGCCAGGCTTTCACCACCCTCAGGGGGAACAACTTCTTCCTCACAGCCAATCTCAATCTCCCCACTTCTAGTTTTGTTCCACCCCCCAAGTCCCATCACTCCCTGACACCCTCACAAGTCCCTCCCCAGCTTGCTTGGAGCCCCCTGCAGATCCTGGAAGGCCACAATGAGGTCTCCTGGGAGCCTTCTCCTCTCCAGCTTGCACAGCCCCAACTCCCTCAGTCTGTGCTCACAGCAGAGGGGCTCCAGAGGTGCCCTTTGAAGGCCAGGGGTCTCAGGACAGAGGCAGCCTAAAGAGTCCTTCCTCAGCTTCCTTGCAGGTGCCCTTCGAAGGGCAGGGCTCTCAGCATGTCCCACCTGGAGCAGGACACTGAGCTGGCTGCTTGCAGCGAGGTGCCAGGGTGGGCACCACAGGCCAGGGGGGCTGGTTGGGGCTGGTGCTCCCCTGCAGCCCTGCTGGAGAGTGCAGAGCAGGCAGGGCACGAGCTGCTGCTGAGTCTTTGTGGTCAGAGTGGCTGTGGCCTGGGGTGACGCTGGGTGACGCTGCTGAGAGCTCCAGCCTGTGTCTGGTGGCGCGGGGGGAGGCATCCCGAAACAAACCCGGGGAGGGAGGCTGCAGGGGGGGACACTCCCCCAAACCTCTGACTCCAGCTGTGGGGGTGAGCTGAGGCAGAGGAGCAAAAGAAGTAGCTTTGGTTTGCTGCTGGAGCCCTCAGAGGTTGGAACAGGTTGCCAGGAGAGGCAACCTTTGGAGATAGAAGTGGGGAGATTGAACTTGGCTGTGAGGAAGAAGTTGCTGCCCCTGAGGGTGGTGAGAGCCTGGCACAGGTTGCCCAGGGAGGTGGTGGCAGCCTCCTGCCTGGAGGTGTTTGCAGCCAGGCTGGAGGTGGCTGTGAGCAACCTGCTGCAGGGTGAGGTGTCCCTGCCCAGGGCAGGGGCTTGGGGCTGGCTGAGCCTTGAGCTCCCTTCCAGCCCAAAGCATTCCACGCCCTGAAACACTGAAGATGAGCTGAGGGCAGAGACAAAGCTCTCCTGCAGGTCTCTCTCCCTCTCCCCTCTCCCCTCTCCCCTCTCCCCTCTCCCCTCTCCCCTCTCCCCCTCTCCCCTCTCCCCTCTCCCCTCTCCCCTCTCCCCTCTCCCCTCTCCCTCTCCCCTCTCCCCTCTCCCCTCTCCCCTCTCCCCTCTCCCCCTCTCCCCTCTCCCCTCTCCGTGGGGCAGCACAGAGGGGCTGCTTTGCCTGCCTGAGTGGGTCAGCCCATGTGCTGCATGTTCTGCCTCCTTTGCCCCCTTTATAACTCCTATTCTTAGCACAAATGAAGGCTCCTGGTAGACAAATCAGAGCTGCCACTTGCCCTGGGGGGACAGCTCCTTAACTGGAGGAACCGAGGGGACAACTTCATGTGAGGTTTAATGCACCAGAGAGAGGCTGCACAAACCTGCCTGGGTTTTGGGCTGGGTTTGGGGTTTTTTTTGGTCCCTTCTCCTCTGGGATGGGGGAGTGGAGAGGAGAGGATTGATGGGAAGTGAGCAGCCTGCAGTGGGCTTTGTGCTGGTGATTCAGATGAAGGCAGAGCCTGTGACAAGTGGAGCAAGTTCTGCCTTCTGGAGTTGCCATCACTTTGTTCAGAGTCCTGAGGAGTGATTTAATTAGAGGCCCTCATCTCCAGGACTTCCTCCTGTCACTGGCTTGGGTTCTCCTGGGGGCCTGGGAGGTGAACGCAGCTCTTTGTTGAAAGCTGATCAAAGCTTGGCTGGGGTTATTTTGGGGGAGCAAAGTGGAGCTTGCAGTGTGGATTGGGGGAGGAAGAAGAAAGCTCAGGGGGCTCAGCAGGGGCCAGCAGGGAGGGAACGACCTGGAGAGCTCTCTCTGTTGCTTTGTGCTCTGACAGAGGCAGGGCAGGGCAGGAAGCCTTGCTGGGTGGAGAAGGACACATCCATACATGCATGGAGGATCTCTCAGCTCTTTTCCAACCTCTTTGATTCTATGACTCCCTGGTTCAGCTGATGAGATGCTGTTGGGTGAGAGGTTGGACTGGATGATCTCTGAGCTCTTTTCCAACCTTAGTGACTCTCTGGTTCAGCTGATGAGATGGTGCTGGGTGAGAGGTTGGACTGGATGATCCCTGAGCTCTTTTCCAACCTTATTGACTCTCTGGTTCAGCTGATGAGATGGTGCTGGGTGAGAGGCTGGACTTGATCTCAAAGCTCTTTTCCAACCTTGTTGGCTCTCTGTCTCTCTGTCAGCTGATGAGATGGTGCTGGGTGAGAGGATGGACTGGATGATCCCTGAGCTCTTTTCCAACCTTAGTGACTCCCTGGTTCAGCTGATGAGATGCTGTTGGGTGAGAGGCTGGACTTGATCTCTGAGCTCTTTTCCAGCCTTAGTGACTCCCTGGTTCAGCTGACGAGATGGTGCTGGGCGAGAGGTCGGCCTGGATGCTCCCTGAGCTCTTTTCCAAGCTGGTTCATTCTGTGTTCTGACAGAGCTGATTGTGGACAATCAGATCGAGACAGGGCTGCTGAAATCCGAGCTGAAGGAGAAGGTGACCTACACCCTGCTGAGGAAGCACAGGCACCAGACCAAGAAGTCCAACCTGCGCTCCCTGGCCGACATCGGGAAGACCGTCTCCAGTGCAAGTAGGATGTTTACCAACCCTGATAATGGTAATGCAGAGGCTAACTGGCTATGGCCTTCCCCTTCCAAAGCAAACCTCCCACCCCCCCTCCAGCACCACTAACTGTGTGGCCCTGACAATGCTTCTCTAACCTGGGAGCAGCACGGAGAGACCTGCACTGACCCCGTGTCCGTGGTGGGCTCTGGAAGCTGCTCTGGCCCTGGCATGCTGCTCCCCACTGTATCTTCACTGGACTGAGTGGGGCAGGAGGGGAGGGAGGGGAGGCCTGGACCTCAAAAGGTTGAGCATCTGCAGCAGGTTGCCCAGAGAAAGTTCTGGAGCCTCTATGGCAGGAAGGATCTGGAGGTGCTGGGAGGTGTCCAGAGCAGGGCCATGAGGAGGAGCAGAGGGCTGGAGCTGCTCTGCTGTGAGCACAGCCTGAGGGAGTTGGGGCTGTGCAGGCTGGAGAGGAGAAGGCTCCCAGGAGACCTCATTGTGGCCTTCCAGGATCTGCAGGGGGCTGCAAGAGAGCTGGGGAGGGACTTGTGAGGGTGTCAGGGAGGGACAGGACTGGGGGGAGTGGAACAAAGCTAGAAGTGGGGAGATTCAGACTGGATGTGAGGAGGAAGTTGTTGCCCATGAGGGTGGTGAGAGCCTGGCCCAGGCTGCCCAGGGAGGTGGTGGCAGCCTCCTGCCTGGAGGGTTTTAAGGCCAAGCAGGCTGCAAGAGGCACAGGGGAAGGCAAGAGAGAAGCTGTTGCAGTTGGTGGTGTAGGAGGTGGTGTGGGAATGATGATAGGAAAGAGCTGGTGGGCACTGGAACAGGTTGCCCAGGAGAGGCAACCTTTGGAGATAGAAATGGGGAGCTTGAGATTGGCTGTGAGGAAGAAGTTGTTGCCCAGGAGGGTGGTGAGAGCCTGTCCCAGGCTGCCCAGGGAGGTGGTGGCAGCCTCCTGCCTGGAGGTGTTTGCAGCCAGGCTGGAGGTGGCTGTGAGCAACCTGCTGCAGGGTGAGGTGTCCCTGCCCAGGGCAGGGGGTTGGAGCTGGCTGAGCATTGAGCTCCCTTCCAGCCTTGACAATTCTATCTGTTTAAGACCAGGCTGGATGAGGCCTTTAGCAACCTGGGCTGGTGGGGGGTGTCCCTGCCCATGGCAGGGGAGGGGTTGGAACTGGCTGATCTTTAAGGTCCCTTCCAACCCAACGCGTTCCATGCCCTGAAAGCGCTGGAGCTGAGCTGAGGGCAGAGCCGCAGCTCTCCTGCAGCAGATGGTGTCAATGGCACTCCTGGTCACAGAATGACCTGGCAGTGACATCTGGCTTGCATTTCATTGCCATTCAATCACGGTCCAGTGTGGGTAAAGCTGATTCCCGTCTCGCTTTGTCCATCCCCAAGCCGTCTCGCGGTGCGTGCCGTGCCCGTGCCCCGGCGCGGTTAAGAGCCTGCTGCGCTTGTGTGGTGTCTCTGCGTGTGTGTGCTGCATGCAGACAGCTAGAGAGGCCCTGGCACTGAGCCTGACCCCCCCACGCTGGGATTTGCTGTCCTCTTCCTGGTGGTAATCAAAGAAAAAGGGGGGGAGCAAAGAGGAGTTTTAAGCCTATTGTGCTGTCCGGGGCTGGCGGCAGCTGCCTCCCGCTGCAGTCTGCACATCTGTCCAGAGGTCCTCATTTCGACTACCCAGCAAGGAAAGAGAGCCCAAGAAACTGCTTCCTCCTTGGTGCTTTGTGAGGCCTCTCAGCTCTCTGTGCCCTGCTTCTAAACCAGGCCCTAACCTTCCTCCCTAACCTCTCCTCTGCCTTCACGAGTGTCTGCAGCCGCTTGGCGCCCTTGGCTTCGGCAGCAGCTCCGTGTGTGCGTGGGCACAGCAGGTCTGTCGCTGCCGGTGGTGCACCCTGTCCTGTCTGAGTGCCTTGGGGGCATGCAGCACGGAGTGGACAGCACCAAAGAGTGCCCTGGGGGTCCTCAGAGGGCACCCTGGGTGTTGTGCACAGCTGGGGGTGCCCGTGGAGGGCTGGGTCTGCGAGGGGTCCAGCTGAGGTGTGGCTGCTCAACCCCTGCTGCTGATTGCCCATTCTGGACATCCCATCTGCAGGGGCCTGAGGGCTTTGTGTCCTTCATCAACCAAACACTTGAGGCCCCCTCAGGGCTGCCTCAGTCATGCCAGGACTGGGCACCCCGTGAGTGTCTGGGGTTTGGTTTCACTTGGGATTAAGGAAGAAGAAGAGAAGGCTGCAGGGGGACCTCAGAGCTGCTTTTCATTATCTGAAGGGCACCTCCAGGAAGGCAGAGGAGGGACTGCTCAGAAGGGGACAGGGTGAGGGGCAGTGGTTTGAAACTGGAGCAGGGCAGAGTTAGGTTGGACATCAGGAGGAAGCTCTGCCCCATGAGGGTGGGGAGAGCCTGGCACAGGCTGCCCAGGCAGGTGCTTGAGCTCCTCTGCCTTCCCACCTCTTCTCAAGAGGCTTTGTCTGGGCTGGGATGTTTGGGAGCAGTTTGGCTTTCTGCTCTGGCTGCCCTTCCTGGAGGGAGGGACTTGGATAAGGAGCAGCCTGGGCTAGTGGGAGGGGTCCCTGCTCGTGGGCAAGGGGCTTTGGGACTGGGTGATCTCCGGGGTCCCTTCCAACCCAGCCCATTGCAGGGTTCTGTGGCATGGATCCTGCCCATGATTTCCCTTCTTCTGCCTTTTCCTCGGGGCAGCTGGGATTGAAACCCCAGTGAAATGATGTCAGGGTTCATCAAGGGCCTTTGGGAGGTCTCAAGGCTGGGAATACCTCCTGGGCTCTGGCCCTGGAGGTGCTCAAGAAGTGTGTGCCCGCGGCACCGGGGGACGTGGTGGAGTGGCCATGGTGGTGTGAGGTTGAAGGTCGGACTGGATGATCTTGGAGGCCTTTCCCAATCCAAAAGGACTCTACAAGATCACCCTTGGGGGGCCTGCACCATGCTGGCTGATGCCCTGAGAGCAGGACAGCTCTGGAGGTGCCTTCCAGCCCCTGACTCCCTGTGATCCTAGGGCTGGATTTGGTGGCGGCTGAAGGAGGGGAGAAGTTTAGGCTCAGGAATGAGGGAAGCTTGGGAAGGCACTGCTGAAGGCAGTGCTGAAGGCACTGCAGGCTGAGGTGTGCATTTCCAAGCCCCAGCTGCTCTGCTTGTGGCTCTGTGTGGTCCCAGCTGGCTCCTCCAGGGACGTGTCCTCCCCTGAGACCCCCACCACAGCCTGGGGCTGCTCAGCATGGCTGCCACTGCAGCTGCATGACTTCTGATGGCTTGGAAGCTCCTCCTGAGACACCTTGAGCTGAGGTCAGTCAGTCTCTGACGGGTGGAGCTGCCCTGCTGCAGAGCTGTTGCCTTACAGAGAGGCATCCCTGGGGCTGCCCAAACCTTCTGCCTCCTTCCTGCCTTGCTTGTGCAGTTCCCTTTCTTCCTTTCCTTTTGGGTTTGGTTTCTTTTTTCCCTCCCATTCTTTCCTTTTGACTTTTGCTCTCTTCCTTCTCCTCCTCCTCCTCCTCCTCCTCTTCCTCTTCTGCTGCTGCTGCTCCTGTCTGCTGCTTGCCCCCCTCCAAGCACGCAGCCCCCTGGAGAGCTCTGTGCCCTGCCTGGCCACCCGCACGGCCGACGACGAGATCCAGGTGCAGCGCAGCCCCAGCGTGGGATGGCTCAGTAAGTGAGGGGCAGGGAGACACCTGGGGCGTGGGGAGGGGCTGGTGGACACGGGAGGAAGAAGAAGAGGAGGAAAAAGAAGAGGAAGAGGAAGAAGAAGAGCAAGGGAGAACTGGCACCAACCAGGCTTCTAATGCTGGCTGCTGTGTTAACAGTGGGGAGGCTGCAGATGGATGGCTGCTGCTCTGCTCTTCCTCTCACCTCCATCATCATCATCATCATCTCCTCCCCCTGCTCTGTTTCATTCTCTTTGGCCTTTTTTTGCCCCTTTTCTCTGGGATGGACCATGTAGGTCAGGCTGTGCTCCTCTGCAGGGGGTGGCTCTTCCCTTGGGCTGCCTGCCGCCGGTGCTGCGTCCTGAGTGCAGCTGAAACACTTTCCTTGCCGTGGAGGGGGAGGTTCAGGTTGGACAAAGGAGGTTGGAGCCAGGTGGGGGTTGGTCTCTTGTCCCAAGGAACAAGTCACAGGACAAGACATTCAAGCTGAGGCTCAACGAGCCCCTGGGCAAGCTGGTCCCCGCTGCCTGCGGGGGGGTCGGACTGGATGAGCTCTGGAGGTCCCTTCTGGCCCAGACCATTCTATGATTCCAGGAGGAAACAGCCTCAGGTTGCAGCAGAAGAGCTTCAGGTTGGACATGAGGAACAGTTTCTTCCCCAGAGAGCCCTGGGCCAGGCTGCCCAGGGCAGTGCTGGAGTCCCCATCCCCGGGGGTGGGGGGTTGGAAGCTGTGGGGATGTGGTGCTGAGGGCCGTGGTGCTGAGGGCCGTGGCTCAGCGCTGAGCTGGCAGTGCAGGGTTAGCAGCTGGCCTGGCTGATCTCAGAGGTCTCTCCCATCCAAGCCAATTCCATGATTCCCTGGGATTCCATGCAAACCAGGCTCCCCCCGTCTGGGAGAGCTCAGCTTCTCCCTGCCAGGCCGGCCTCTGCTGACGCTCGGAGGGCAGGGCTCCTCGGGAGCCGAGCTGCCCACAGCGGGTCTGCTGGCCCCAGGCAGCCTCAGCTCGCTGCACTGCTGGCACCGGCACCTGCCTCGCAGGCCTGCGAAGCTGAGGCTCTTCTCCAGGCTGTCGGTAGGGTGAGGTGGTGCCATGCAGGGCTTTGGGCTTCTCACCTCCCTTCTTGCCCCAGGACCTGCCTGAGCACAGCCAGGGCGAGGCTCGCCTCACCTTTCCCAGGCAGACAGCAACCTGAGTTCAGCCTAAATCAGGAAGTTCTGCTCCTGAGGAGGGTGGCCACGGGGTGCCCAAGGCTCAGGCTGGGGCACAGGTTGGGTCTTGCATTCCTAGCAGGGCTCTTGCCAGGCTTTTTCTTTCCTGGGCTTTGCTTGGTGGTCAAGATAACAATCAAGGGGTTGGGGGGGTGGGAAAACTTCTCAGTGCAGGCTGGGCTGCTGTCAGGTTCCTTAGGTCAGCAAAGCTGGTGAGAGGTGAAGCTTGTGGCTGCCAGCCTGTGCTCCAAAGGTGGTCAGAGTGGGACCAGTCTGAACTTGAGGCCCTTGTGAGGGCACCTTCAAAGGGTGATGCTGCAGAGACACCACGCTCTGCAGGGAGAGCAGTCAGGCTGTGTGCTGTGGAAGCCTGGGCTGGCAGCAGGAAGGGCACAAGGTGTTGCAAGAAGATGGAGAGAGAGAGGAATCATCCTCTCAGGAATCCCCACCTCAGCCTGGGAGAGCTGCCCTCAGAGGGGCACCTGGGAGGAGGAAGAGAAGCCTGGGGGAGTGTGCTGCCCAGGGGGTGGCGGAGTCCCCGTCCCTGGAGGCATTCAAGAGGGGACTGGACGTGGCACTTGGAGCCATGGTCTGGTCATGGGGTCTGTGGTGACAGCTTGGACTCGATGAGCTTTGAGGTCTCTGCCAGCCTTGGTGGTTCTGTGAGTTTTGGGGCTGGTCTCTTCAGAGCAGGGCCAGGCTGCTGAGGAGGGGGCAAAGGGAGGGGGAGTAAGGCCTGTGTGCCGTGCCAGGTGGATGGAGTCAGGGCTGGCTCTCAGAAAGGGGGGCAGGGGCAGGCTCAGGGCCTCCTTCCTGGCAGGAGCTGTGCTGCTGGCTGGAGCAGGAGTGCTGGCACACTGCAGAGGAAGGGGCAGGGAGGGGACCCTCCTCATCTGGAGTGCTCCAGCGCGGCCCAAGGAGCTTCCTGAGAGCCCTTTGGCCAACGCTGGCAGGTGCCTTCTGCACAGGAGGTGAGGGCCTTGCAGGCTGGGCTGACCATGGGGGTCCCAGCTGTGCTGAGGGCTGGCTTGGTGGCTGGGTCCTGGGCAACCTGGCAGCATCAGGGTCTGCCCCAGCTGGAGGCAGGGCAGCATCCTGCTTTGCTCCTTCTCCCACAGGTGGGAATTGTGGCAGGTCCTTGGGCTCTCTGGCTGTCCTGGGAGCCGAGGGGCTGCTGGGGGGCAGGGGTGACCGAGGGTTAGAGCATCTTAACGTCCCACGGGCCACGTGAAGCCACAGGAAGCAGCCTGCCAGGGCCTGAGACTGCCCACATCAACCTCCCCTGGTCCAGGAAGGGTGCTGCTGTAGCCTGAGCCTCTGTGTCCTTCTGGCTGGCTGCAGGCAGGAGCTGTAACTGCTGTGCTGGCATTGTTCTTGCAGGCAGCCCAGCCATGGCCCACAGAAACCTCACTTCCACCAGCCTCAACGACATCTCTGACAAGCCTGAGAAGGATCAGGTAAGCCTTCAGGCTCAGCCTTTGCTGTGCTGAGGAGCTGGGGTGCTGGGGAGCAGGGAGGTGAAGCAGGGGGAGCAGGGTGCTGCTGGCTCCTGAGGCTGGAGCCTGCATGCTCTGAGCAGCAGCCCTTGAGAGCAGGAGGTGACACCCATGAGACAGGAGGGGAAAGATCCACCCGTGGCTGTGTTTTGGGCCCTCTTCCTGCTGAGGAGGTCTGCAGGGAGCTGAGGTGCTGCAGCCCAGAGCAGGAGCTGCTGCAGTGGGGGAGCTGAAGGTGCCCCCTGTGCACCGCCTCAGCAAGACCACCGTGCTGGCAAGGAGCCGTGGAAGAGCAGCTCCAAACCAGGAGAGGAGTAAACAGAACTGCCCTGCAGTGCCAGGCCCCAGCAGTGTGACCAGTGCCTTAGCCTGGGGGGATGTTCTTTGTCCTTTCTGGGAGCTGAAGGCTCTGGGAGGGGGGGAAGGCTGAGTTGGGTTCAACTGGTGCCTGAATGAGAGCTCTGTGCAGAGTCCAAGACAACCTTTGTCTTGCCTCAAAGAAAGTGTTGGGCTCTTGGGGTTTTGTTTCTCAAAGCCTGGCTGTTTCTTTTGGAGAATCTCCTTCCCCCCTCACCAAGCCTTTCAGTCTTCTCCAGCCCTGAATGCAAATGAGAGCTCCTTTGCAAAGGCATTTTTGGGCCAGCTGGGCATGGCTCTGCTCCTCCAGTCGATGCCTGCCTGGGGGCTTCTGGAAGGGCAGCTCAGCCTTAAAGCACCCAGCAGCAGTGGGGAAAAGTCAGCTCAGAGTCACTAGAAGCGTCCCAGAATGATTAGGGGGTTGGAAGGGACCCCTGGAGGTCATCCAGTCCAGCCCCCTTGCCAGAGCAGAGTCACCTAGAGGAGGTCACACAGGGACACAGCCAGGTGGGGTTGGAATCCCTCCAGAGATGGGCTCCTGGGGGGCATGCAGAGGAGTGTGGCCAGCAGAGCCAGGGAGCTTCTCCTCCCCCTCTGCTCTGCCCTGCTGAGACCTCACCTGGAGCATTGCAGCCAGCTCTGGGGCCCCCAGGTCAGGAGGGACAGCGACCTGCTGGAGAGAGTCCAGCAGAGAGCTACCAGCATGGTTCAGGGACTGGAGCACTGCCCTGTGAGGAGAGGCTGAGAGCCCTGGGGGTGGTTAGTCTGGAGAGGAGAAGGCTGAGAGGGATCTGATCAATGTCTATCAATAGCTGAGGGCTGGGGGTCAGGAGGGAGGGCACAGGCTCTGCTCAGCTGCACCCTGGGATAGGACAAGGGGCAAGGGATGGAAACTCCAGCACAGGAGGCTCCACCTCAGCATGAGGAGGAACTTCTGCACTGTGAGGGTCCCAGAGCCCTGGAGCAGGCTGCCCAGAGAGGTTGTGGAGTCTCCTTCTCTGGAGCCTTTCCAGCCCCATCTGGCTGTGTCCCTGTGTGCCCTGTGCTGGATTCTGTGCTCCTGCTCTGGCAGGAGGCTTGGACTGGAAGCCCTCCTGAGGTCCCTTCCAACCCCTGAGCTGTGCTCCTGTGTGAGCTGTGCTGGGTTCGTGCTGCTCTGGCCTGGGGGTTGGACTGGATGAGCTCTGGAGGTCCCTTCCAGCCCCTCACATCCTGTGTGATCTGTGTGCTGGATCTCCAGCACCTCTCTGGGCTTTGTGCTCCCTTCCTTAGCAGAGGGCTGAGGACTGGATGATCTCCAGAGGTCCCTTCCAACCCCTAAGATGTGCTCCTGTGTGCCCTGTGCTGGATTCTGTGCTCCTGCTCTGGCAGGGGCTTTGTGCTGGATGAGCTCTGGAGGTCCCTTCCCCCCCGTGCAGACTCTGCTGGTGTGACAGCCTCAGCTGTCCCTGCCTGCTGAGGTGCCTCTGGGTGGCTGTCAGGATTTGGGGGGAGGGCTGGGTGCAAAGCCAGCTGCTCTGGGGTGCCCCTGCCGGGGAGGGGAGGGCAGCCAGCTGGGCAGCCTGCTCCCAGGCTTTCGGCTCGCCGAGCAGCCAGTGCCTGCCTGCTTGCACTGAAACCCATTGCTGGAAAGCAAACTGGTTCCAACAAGCCTCTGGGTTAATTAGCCCACGTCCTGCTGATGAACTTTGCACAATGGAGCCCTTGTGCTGCCTGCCTTTCCAAGCCAGCCTGAGAAACCACCCCAGATCTCCCTCCCTGCTGTGGCTGACTGCAGCCTCTGTCCTGCTGGAGTTGTGGGGATGCCTGGCACCCCTCTGGAGCAGAACCTGCCTTGCCGTGGAGGAGGTGGGGGAATAACCCAGCCTGTAAGGACAGCAGGAGCTGCACAGAGGAGAGAATTCCCGCCCCCCCCCCCGGACATTCTTTTCAGGCTGGGACACCTGCAACCAGAGCAGGTTGCTCAGAGCCCCACACAACCTGAGCTGGACTAGCTCCAGGGATGGGGCAGCTGCCACCTCCCTCCCCGGGCAGCCTGGGCCAGGCTCTCGCCACCCTCGTGGTCCACTTCTCCAGCTCCTGTCGTGTTTGGGCTGAGCTGTCCTTAGACGACCTGCCTTGGAGCTTCACTCTGCCTTGTCCCACGGGAGACAGCTCAAGCCACCCTGTGCCCTTCTTCCCCTGGGCACCCTCCTGGGCAGGACAGGTTTGGAATCCTTTGGCTGCCATGGTTGGGGTCAGGGCCAAGTCAGCTCTCAGCTGACTTAATAGTGGGACAATATTGCAGCTTGCTTCCAGCTTTGGCTGTGAGCAGCAGTGCTTGAGGAGGCTCAAGTGCAGCCTGTAGGAAGCTGGGGAAGCTCCTGCTGCTCTTCCCACTCCTGTCCCCACCTCCTCCTGTGAGAAACCCTTTGGTTGTGCTCCGTTCAGATGTCCTTGGCAGCTGCCAGGGGCTGCATTGCCAGGCCTGGTGTGAAACAAAAGGGCCAGGGGAAGGAAAATGGCTTGATCAGGGAGCTGGCTTGCTGAGCTGCTGCAGTGGCATCTGGAAGGGCAGGAGGTGCTGGGAGGAGGGGAGGAGGTGTTGGGAGAAGGGGAGTTTCCTCACCTGCTGCTATCTCCCCGGTGCACATGGGACAAAGCCCAGCTGGGCATGAATGTGGTCAGTCAGAGGGAGGCACCAAAGCCTCCTGCTGCTGCTGCTGGTGTGCTACTGTTTGCTCACGTTGGTGTTTCCATACCAACGGGGAAGCCCTGCCAAAGCCAGCTCTGAAGCTCAGGGAGAGCTTGGCCCTGTTGAGAGAAAGCCTCCTGCCTGCCCCCCGGATGGGGAGGGGTGCTGGGGGGGATCCCAGGGCTTGGAACAAAGTCCTGTGATTGCTGGTGGGAGTGATTCACTGCTTTTGCTGCTTCAACATCTCCTCAGCTCCAGGGGCAGGGGCAGACATTCCCCACTGTGAGGTCTGTCAGCCTGCATGACCTGGAATCACTCCTTGGAGCTTTGAAATGGACTGGGGCTGCAGCTTCCAGCACAGACCCTGAGGGGAGGGAGAGCCTTGGCAAGTGTGGGTGGCTTGGATGTCATTCCCTTGGGCTTTTCTCTTCCAGCTTTTGGGAAGGTGCCTGGGGGGTGTGCTGTGGATGCTCCCTCCCTGGCAGTGTTCCATCCAGGCTGGATGGAGCCCAGACCAACCTGGGCTGGTGGGAAGTGTCCCTGCCCAGGGCAGGGGTTTGGGGCTGGGTGATCTGCAAGGGTCTAGGACTCTACCCTTGCAGCACTCCAGGCTGGGAAGTTGCCTGGCAGGAAAGAAGCTGGGGTGGTGCTGGTGGACAGCAGCTGAACACAAGCCAGCAGTGTGCTCAGGTGGCCAAGAAGGCCACCAGCACCCTGTCCTGGATTGCCCCCCTGGGGCTCATCTTCGTGCCTGTGTCTCAGCAGACTCGGTGGGGATGCGACCTGCGGGCCCAAGGTGAGCCAGCAGGCAAACGTGGGCAGGTTTTCTTCCACCTTCCTAGGGGCAACTGGTTTGTTTTTCCCCTCTCTCACTGCTGCAGCTGAAGAACAAATTCATGAAGAAGCTGCCTCGAGATGCTGAGGCCTCCAACGTGCTGGTGGGGGAGGTGGACTTCCTGGAGAGCCCTTTCATCGCCTTCGTCCGGCTGCAGCAGGCCGTCATGCTGGGGGCCCTGACTGAGGTCCCTGTGCCCACCAGGTGAGAGAAGAGAGCCACACAACTGCCAGGGCTGGAGGGGACCTCAAGGCTCAGCCAGCCCCAAGCCCCCTGCCCTGGGCAGGGACACCTCACCCTGCAGCAGGTTGCTCACAGCCACCTCCAGCCTGGCTGCAAACACCTCCAGGCAGGAGGCTGCCACCACCTCCCTGGGCAGCCTGTGCCAGGCTCTCACCACCCTCAGGGGCAACAACTTCTTCCTCACAGCCAAGCTCACTCTCCCCATTTCTAGCTTTGCTCCATCCCCCCCAGCCCTGTCCCTCCCTGGCACTCTCAGAAGTCCCTCCCCAGCAGTCTGTGTGCCTGTAGAAGGCAGGGTAAGGCTTGGAAGCTCTGAATGCTGAGGCGCAGAGAGCTCAGCGATGCTGGGAGTGAAGGAGAACCTTTAACACCATTAAGCCACTTTCAGCTCCTTGGATTCCTCCCAGAACATCACTTGAGAACACAAACCATCCCTTGGCACAGCCTCAGCCCCTTAAGAGGCATGGCTCAACCCCCAGCTTGCACTCTGTGCTGGAAGCCCTCGAGACCCTTCCCATAAAGGATGTCTGTGGGCACGAAGGAGCTGGAAGGTGTCACCTGAGCTCCACCACTGCAAGGCCAAATGTGCAGCACAGCCTCTGGATCTCTAATCAAGCTCTTCAAGGCTGGATTTCTGCCCAGTGGTCCTTTGGGTGACCCTGAATGGGAGCAACCTGTTTGCCTTCTCAGGTTCCTCTTCATCCTGCTGGGGCCGAAGGGCAAAGCCAAGTCCTACCATGAGATCGGGCGAGCCATCGCCACGCTGATGTCGGACGAGGTGAGTGCCATCCCCTCTCCTCCCTGAGCCTGCCTTCTCCCAGGCTGCCCTGCAGCACCTCCTAATGCCCTCCTTCCATGCTGGGCCATGGGCATCCCCATGCAGCTGAGCCTCCTCCTCCCACACTGGGCTACAGAGGTGCTGAGGGGACTGGAACAGCTCTGCTGAGGAGAACTGGGGCTGGGGGGTTTGGAAGAAGAGCTGCTGGAGTGGGATCTCATCAGTGCTGATCAATACTTCAAGGCTGGGTGGCAGGAGGATGGCACCAGGCTTTGTTCAGAGGTGCCCAGGGACAGCACAAGGGTGACAGGCACAAACCTGACCATGAGCAGCTCCATCTGAACATGAGGAGCTGCTGTAACGTGAGGGTGCTGGAGCCCTGGAGCAGGCTGCCCAGCGAGGTGGTGGAGTCTCCATCTCTGGGGGCATTCCAACCCCTCCTGGCTGTGGTCCTGTGGGACCTTCTCCCCTGGCAGAGGGTTGGTCTGGCTGATCTCCAGAGGTCCCTTCCAACCCCTCCTGCTCTGTGATTCCAGCTGTCCATGGAGCTGTTTCACCTGGCTGGCTCCATGCTATCCTTGATGCTTCCTGAACAACAATTCAAGTTGGTTGTGTGGAACCAGGGGGCCAAGAAGGGCAATGGCATCCTGGCCTGCAGCAGGAACAGTGTGGCCAGCAGGAGCAGGGAGGTCATCCTGCCCTGTGCTCAGCACTGCTCAGGCCACACCTGGAGTCCTGTGTCCAGTTCTGGGCCCCTCAATTCAAGAAGGACATTGAGAGACTTGAAGGTGTCCAGAGAAGGGCAAGGAGGCTGGGGAGGGATCTGGGGCACAGCCCTGGGAGGAGAGGCTGAGGGAGCTGGGGTTGCTTAGCCTGGAGAAGAGGAGGCTCAGGGGAGACCTTCTTGCTCTCTGCAACTCCCTGCAGGGAGGTTGGAGCCAGGTGGGGGTTGGGCTCTTCTGCCAGGCACCCAGCACCAGAACAAGAGGACACAGTCTCAAGCTGTGCCAGGGGAGGTTCAGGCTGGATGTTAGGAAGAAGTTCTTCCCAGCAAGAGAGATTGGCCCTGGGGATGTGCTGCCCAGGGAGGTGGTGGAGTCCCCATCCCTGGAGGTGTTCAAGGGAGGACTGGCTGTGGCACTTGGAGCCATGGCTTGGTTAGCCAGGAGGGGTTGGGTGGCAGGTTGGACTTGATGAGCTCTGAGGTCTTTTCCAACCCTATTGATTCTATGATTCTGTGAAGCAAAGGCCTGCAGGGGCTAGCTGTGGGCCTGGGCTGCAGGAAGCCCAAAGCTCTCCTACCTGGAGCCTCTCCTTCCCTGCCAGGTTTTCCATGACATCGCCTACAAAGCCAAGGACCGGCAGGACCTGATCGCTGGCATCGATGAGTTCCTGGATGAAGTCATTGTGCTCCCCCCTGGAGAATGGGATCCAGCCATCAGGATAGAGCCCCCCAAGTCTCTGCCTTCATCAGATAAAAGGTACAGGCAGGAGACAGGCAGGTCTAGGGCAGTGGAGAGGTGATGGGGAGGGCAGGTGCTTTGGGTCGCCCAGGTGCCTGGAGCTGGGACCTGGAGCTCTCTCGTAGGCTGAACATGAGCCTGCAGTGTGCCCAGGGGGCCAAGGAGGCCAATGGCATCCTGGCCTGCAGCAGGAAGAGTGTGGCCAGCAGGAGCAGGGAGCTCATTCTGCCCTGTGCTCAGCACTGCTGAGGCCACACCTGGAGTCCTGGGTCCAGTTCTGGGCCCCTCAGGTTAGGAAAGAGGTTGAGCTGCTGGAAGGTGTCCAGAGAAGGGCAACAGAGCTGGGGAGGGGTCTGGGGCACAGCCCTGGGAGGAGAGGCTGAGGGAGCTGGGGTTGCTTAGCCTGCAGAAGAGGAGGCTCAGGGGAGACCTTCTTGCTCTCTGCAACTCCCTGAAGGGAGGCTGTAGCCAGGTGGGGGTTGGTCTCTTCTCCCAGGCACCCAGCACCAGAACAAGAGAACACAGTCCCAAGCTGTGCCAGGGGAGGTTCAGGCTGCATGTTAGGAAGAAGTTCTTCCCAGCAAGAGAGATTGGCCCTTGGGCTGTGCTGCCCAGGGAGGTGGTGGAGTCCCCATCCCTGGAGGTGTTTAGGAAGAGCCTGGATGGGTGCTTGGTGCCATGGGTTAGTTGATCAGATGGTGCTGGGTGGGAGGTTGGACTGGATGAGCTCAAAGGTCTCTTCCAACCTGGTCTACTCCTATTCTATTCTATTCTATTCTATTCTATTCTATTCTATTCTATTCTATTCTATTCTATTCTATTCTAGCCTAGCCTAGCCTAGCCTAGCCTAGCCTAGCCTAGCCTAGCCTAGCCTATCCACCAGAGGTACCCTCAGGGCTTCCTTGCTAGCTGGAGGATGCTCTTGCAGCTTTGTACCCTCTGAGGTAATGCTGTGGGCACAGTACTCACCCAGACCCCTCGGGGTTCTGCTTGGTCTTTCCAACACGTCCCATTGAGCTGTGGCTGCTGGCTGGTCAGCCTTTGAGGCTCCTCTGGACCAGCTGGCTTCAGGAGAGGTTGTGGAGCACTTCTCTTGTGTGGATTGTGTGGTGGGACTGCTCATAGTGGGGAATGAAGCTGAGGGAGAGCCAGGTTAGACTGGAGCTGAGGAAGATGATCTTCAGTGTGAGGGTGGTGAGAGACTGAACAGGCTGCCCAGGGAGCCTGTGGCTGCCTCCTCCCTGGGGAGGGTGTTCAGGACCAGGCTGGATGAGGCCTTGGGCAACCAAGTCCACTTGAGAGATGTTGGAGCAGATGATCTCTGAGGTCTTTTCCAACCTTGTTGATTCGATGATCTCTTGAGGTCCCTTCCAACCTGAGCCACCCTAGGCTCCTGTGACTGTGTTGTGTGGAGCCCTCAGGCTGTGAGCTGCTCTTTGCTTTGCTTCCTTGGCCAGGAAGAACATGTACTCTGGTGGGGAGAACCTGCAGATGAATGGAGACACTCCTCATGATGGAGGCCATGGAGGTGGAGGCCATGGGGACTGTGAAGAGCTGCAGAGGACTGGCAGGTGAGTGACACACTGGCACCAAGCAGGGGGCACATTCTCTCTCTCTCTCAGAACTGTTTTGCCCTCTTCTGCTTTCCACCCCTGGAGGTGTTCAAGAAGCCTGCAGCTGTGGAGCTTCAGTTTAGTGGCCATGGGAGCTGGGTTATGGCTGGGCTTGATGAGCTGAGAGGTCTTTTCCAACCTTAGTGACTCTCTGCTGGCTGTCTGGGTCGAGCTGTGACCCACACAAAGGGTCCTTGGGGTGTTTAGTGCCCAGCTTGGGACCATCTGAAGGGTTCTGAACGTCCAGCCTCAGCCAGCTGCAGAACTGAGGCACCTGAGAGTGAAAGGTGGTGCAGGTGGCTGTTGGATGCACCATAGCAGCTCGAGGGAGGGGATTCTCCTCCTCTGCTCCCCTCTGCAGAGACCACACCTGGAGCTCTGGCTCCAGTTCTGGAGCCTCTATGGCAGGAAGGATCTGGAGGTGCTGGGAGGTGTCCAGAGCAGGGCCAGGAGGAGGAGCAGAGGGCTGGAGCTGCTCTGCTGTGAGCACAGCCTGAGGGAGTTGGGGCTGTGCAGGCTGGAGAGGAGAAGGCTCCCAGGAGACCTCATTGTGGCCTCCCAGGAGCTGCAGGGGGGCTGCAAGAGAGCTGGGGAGGGACTTGTGAGGGTGTCAGGGAGGGACAGGACTGGGGGGGATGGAGCAGAACTAGAAGTGGGGAGATTGAGCTTGGCTGTGAGGAAGAAGCTGTTGCCCAGGAGGGTGGTGAGAGCCTGGCACAGGCTGCCCAGGGAGGTGGTGGCAGCCTCCTGCCTGGAGGTGTTTGCAGCCAGGCTGGAGGTGGCTGTGAGCAACCTGCTGCAGGGTGAGGTGTCCCTGCCCAGGGCAGGGGGCTGGGGCTGGCTGAGCCTTGAGGGCCCTTCCAGCCCTGACCATTCTCTGATGCTCTGCTAAGGGCTGTGAGGGTGGCAGGTCCAGCCACAGGCTCCATCTGGCTTGCTGGAGGTGCTGTAGCCCACGGCACAGAGCTTCCCCTGGGCAGGCACTCCTGCTGGGGCCGAGTCCCAGCGATGAGAGCCCTTTGGGGACAGAAACACAGAAGGTGATCAAAGTGTGCTCAGGATTCACAGAGCCCCAGCATGGGGGCTGGGGGTTGGAAGGGACCTCCAAAGGTCATCCAGTCCGACCCCCCCTGCACTCAGCAGGGACATCCTCCACTAGATGCTTGGACTTGATGATCTTGGAGGTCTCTTCCAACCTGGTTGGTTGATTGTGTGATAGATCAGCTTGCCCAGAGCCTTGCTGAGCCCAGCCTTGAAGATCTCCAGGGGGATGGGACCTCAACCACCGTCCCTGGGAGCTGTCCCATGCTGTGATGTGATGGCCTCGCTCCTTTCAGGGAACTGCTTCCCCTTGGGCAAGGCTTCTGCTGCCTCCCTTTGGTGACACCTGGATGTGTCCCTGTGTGAGCTGTGCTGGAGTCTGTGCCCCTGCTCTGCCAGGGGGGTGGACTGGATGAGCTCTGGAGGTCCCTTCCAACCCCTAACCTCCTGTGAGCCTGTGGTCACAGAATGCTTCGGGTTGGGACAGCCCTCCAAGGCCATCCAGTCCCACCAGCAGCCCAGCACCACCATGGCCTCCAAACCAGGGCCCCAAGTGCCATGGCCAGAGGTTTCCTGCACAGCTGCAGGGCTGGGGACTCCTGGCTGCTGAGTTGTGGAAGAGCCAAACTGTGTTTGTAGAGAGGAGGAGGAATCTGGCTCTCCCTCAGCTGCTGACTCTTCCTCCAGGCTGGGATTTCTCCAAGGGAAGTGCAGAGCTCTGCAGAGCTGCCCCCACCCCCCACACCCCCCCAAGCTTTGCTTTAATCAAGCCTGTGTAAGTTCATTGCTCAGCTACTGTCACTGGAACCCTAACTACTCTCAGGAGACTCAGAGTGGCTGCACTGCTCTCTGCAGCTCCCTCAGAGGAGGGTGCAGTGAGCTGGGGCTTGGACTCTTCTCCCTAGTCTCAGGAAGAGAGGCAATGCCCTGAATCTGTGCCAGGGCAGGCTCAGGCTGGACAGCAGGCAAAAATCTCTCTGCTGCAGGAGTGGTCAGGGGCTGGCAGAGGCTGCCCAGGGGGGAGGTGGAGTCCCCAGCCCTTGAGGGGTTCCAGAACCCTGTGCCCATGGCACCTGGGGACTGTGTCCACTTCTGGTGCCCCCCAGATGGAACCGTTGGGGCAGGCCCAGAGCAGGCCACAAAGATGATCAGAGGGTGGCAAAACCTCCCCTGTGGGCACAGGCTGAGAGAGCTGGGGCTGTTCAGCCTGGAGAAGAGAAGGCTCTGGGGAGACTTCCAGCAGAGAAACCTTCCAGTGCCCGAAGGGCCTCCAGGAGAGCTGGGGAGGGCCTCTGGGCAAGGGAGACCTTGGAGCAGCCTTCCAGTGCCTGAAGGGGCTCCAGGAGAGCTGGGGAGGGCCTCTGGGCAAGGGAGACCTTGGAGCAGCCTTCCAGTGCCCGAAGGGCCTCCAGGAGAGCTGGGAGGGACTCTGGGCAGGGAGACCTTGGAGCAGCCTTCCAGTGCCTGAAGGGCTCCAGGGGAGCTGGGGAGGGACTTTGGGCAAGGGAGACCTTGGAGCAGCCTTCCAGTGCCTGAAGGGGCTGCAGGGGAGCTGGGGAGGGCCTCTGGGCAAGGGAGACCTTGGAGCAGCCTTCCAGTGCCCGAAGGGCCTCCAGGAGAGCTGGGGAGGGACTCTGGGCAAGGGAGACCTTGGAGCAGCCTTCCAGTGCCTGAAGGGCTCCAGGGGAGCTGGGGAGGGACTTTGGGCAAGGGAGACCTTGAGCAGCCTTCCAGTGCCTGAAGGGGCTGCAGGGGAGCTGGGGAGGGCCTCTGGGCAAGGGAGACCTTGGAGCAGCTTTCCAGTGCCCGAAGGGGCTGCAGGGGAGCTGGGGAGGGCCTCTGGGCAAGGGAGACCTTGGAGCAGCCTTCCAGTGCCTGAAGGGGCTGCAGGGGAGCTGGGGAGGGCCTCTGGGCAAGGGCTGGGTGTGACCCAGCAGGAGTCTCCTCTGGCTGGTGGCTGCAGGTTCTGCGGGGGGTTGATCAAGGACATCCGGAGGAAGGCTCCGTTCTTCGCCAGCGACTTCCTGGACGCCTTGAACATCCAGTCCCTCTCGGCCATCCTCTTCATCTACCTGGCCACGGTCACCAATGCCATCACCTTTGGAGGGCTGCTGGGGGATGCCACAGAAAACATGCAGGTCAGCAAGAGGCTTCTGCAGCAGCGGGTCTGGCGCTGGCCGCCTGCGGCCGGGGGGTGCTGGGGGCCGGTTGGGGCCTGGGGGCGGCGGATGGAGGCGCGGGGCAGGGTGGTGAGAGGAGATCTTCAGGGTCCCAGCCTGGGAGAATGCCCTGGCTTGGGAGGGACCTCCAAAGGTCATCTGGTTCCAGCCCCCCTGCAGTGAGCAGGGGTGGCCCCAGCTAGACCAGACTGCTCCAAGCCCCATCAAGCCTGGGCTTGGGGGTCTCCAGCCTCCCTGCTCCAGCCTCTCCCCAGCCTCACTGGCAAGAGCTTCCTCCCCATCTCCAGTCTCAATCTCCCCCCTTCCAGCCCAAAACCACTCTCCCTCCTCCTGTCACCACAAGCTCTACTTGTAAGAAGTCCCTCCCCAGCTTTCTTGTAGTCCCCTTCAGGTACTGGAAGGCTGCTGTTAGGTCTCCCTGCAGCCTTCTCTTCTCCAGGAGAAATCCCAGCCTGGAGGAAGAGTCAGCAGCTGAGGGAGAGCCAGATTCCTCCTCCTCTCTACAAACACAGTTTGGCTCTTCCAAAACTCAGCAGCCAGGAGTCCCCAGCCCTGGAGCTGTGCAGGAAACCTCTGGCCATGGCACTTGGGGCCCTGGTTTGGAGGCCATGGTGGTGCTGGGCTGCTGCGTGGACTGGATGACCTTGGAGGGCTGTCCCAACCCAAAGCATTCTGTGACCACAGCTCACAGGAGGTTAGGG
>CM037645.1:16125274-16167770 GCA_015227895.2 Colaptes auratus | reverse complement strand
TGCGGCTTTCAAAGGGCTTTAACAGGCTCGGAAGCCTTTCAGTGGGACTCAGAGACTTCAGTTTGTTCTCTAAATTTCTTCCGTTAACTTTTTCTGTTGACAATTTTTTCCTTAAGGAGCCTTCTGGCTTCTTTGGATTAATTATAATGCTGTGGTAGTTGGGCTGCAAGCACTGCAGGAGGACTGTTTCTACTGGAGACTTCACATGGAGATCAGACTTGATGCAATACAGAGACTCCACATGCCAGCTTCTCAGCTCAGCTTTTGGCTGGGTGTTTGGGGTGGTGTTTTTCTGACTGCTTGGCTTTTTTGTTTGTTTTGGTGTTGTTTTTTTGTTTGGCTTGTTGGTGGGCTGGGCTTTGTTGTTTGGCTAGATGTTACAGATTGTTTCCCAACACAATCGGTGTCTCTGCATTTCGCTGGAGGACACTGACAATATCTTGTGTCTCTCTGTCGGCTCTGCCCCGTTGAGTTTATTTGGGGCTGAGTCAAAGGAAGGCTTAGTCCCTGCTGGCAGCTCATACTCTGTTTAGCTGAAGGATTTGTTCATCTTTGAAGATAATGGGAGCAAAAGACCTGGGCTCTTATTTGTCCCTCAGAGCCAGTAAGCTTTCACCCTGGCATCAGCTGTAGCTGAAGCTGCAGAGCCCTCGTGGAGCAAGGAGCAATTGTGGCAGTGTCTTCTCACCCTGGCCTTAGGTGACACCAGCAGGTCTGTGCTTGACTGCTGCAACTCACAAACCCTGAAACCTTCAGGGTCAGAGGGGTTGTGGAGGTTGTGCAGCCCAGGGAGTTTGTGGAGTCTCCTCCTCTGGAGACTTTCAAAACCTGCCTGGATGCATTCCTGTGTGACTGCCCTGGGTGCTCTGTCTTGGCAGGGGGCTGGGACTGGATGATCTCTGGAGCCCCCTTCCAACCTCTGACGCTCTGTGACTCTGTGGTTTTGGAAAGGAGTCATTGGAAGGAAGGGTTTTAGGCAAGCAGAGTGGGCTTACTAGGGCTTTTTACAGCAGTAAGGCCTTGATGAAATTCCACTCCAACTGGTACAAGACCCCTGATCAGCAGGCCTGCATCATTTTAAAGTGTTAAAAATCATTTCCCTTAAATCAGCCTTTACTAACTGCAGCCATTTAAGGATGGGTCACAAAGCTGCCTGCACTCAGCTGACTGCACTTGCTGGAAAAGGCCATTTGAGAGCTGCAGCTAATTACAGCCAGCACACCTATGGTTTATTTGTGCCAAGAACTGCTAAGTTTCTGCATTAAGAGTGTAGGCTTTTGCTTTATTATGGTTTCAACCAGAAATAGCTGTCACCCTCATCAGTGACAGGGTTTCAAGAAGGCTCCAATCTGCCCCTGTTACCATTAAACTCATGCCTAAGTATGTGCATGTCTGCAGCTTTAGGAGGTAATTGTGCACACCTCATTGCTTTTTACTTCTAAATGTTGCTGTGGTCATTTACCAGGTAATTTCAGAGACAAGTTCTAATTACCAGTGATTTCATAAGTTTAAAAATATTCATCCCTAGCTAGAGGATGACTGAGCATTGCCTCCTCCCCTCCCAAACAGCAAATTAAACCTTCCTGAAAAAGACCTGAAGCAACAAGGGCTGGGGGGGGGGGAAGTCCGTCCTGTGGAGCGCTCTCCGGCAGCAAATGCTCACAGTTTACTCTGCTGTGCAATAAACAAGGTGTCACCATGGCAACAGCCACATCACTTTGGGTTTATGTAACAAATGACAAACCCCATTCCTCCCCTAAATTCACCAGTTAGATCTAGCACAGCATCTTTGAGTCTTGCCACGATTAAACATACTGCAGCCGGCCTTCAGCAAGGATCTGCTGCTGCCGACTGCTAATTCCTTTTTGCTAATTAAGAAATGCAGCACCTTGGAGGCAGCAGTCTTGAAGTAGACTATGGAGTGTGGTGGTAGTGCCTCTGAAACCTTTAGAACTTGGTTGTTCTCCTGTTGACATTCCTTGAGGCAGGGAGAAAGCAGCAGGCTCAGAGCAGAGCTCCCTGAGGGCAGGAGGGACAGCAGCGTGCTCCGAGGCCCGGGCAGGGAGGGGCTCCCTTCCTTGAGCACAGGGCTGCTCCCCGCCCTCCACACGGCTGTGGATGGCTCTAAGCTGCAGACGAGGAACCAGGTCTTCACTCTCTCCACAGCTCTTGTTGAGGTTAGCTCCACACTCTGCAGGGGTCCTCGAGGGTGTTTCCTCCACCACTGCATTTAAGAAAAAATACAAATGAATTGCCAAAGCCCAGCAGCCTTCAGCAGCGAAGCAACAGAGTCTTGTGGTGTGGGCTGGTTCTCAGTCTGCTGCTAGTTTTTAATATAAAGTGTAGCATATGTTTAACACAGAACATATGGAAAGAAAGAAAAAGCAAATCCTGAATTCCAATACCATCTTCTCAGCAGAAAGGATTGCAGAGTGTGAAAGTGGTCATTGAGAGCTACACAAGCAGGGTTTGTTGTCTAGATACCTGTAGCACTGGCTCCACTTCTTACCTAGCCTGAGGTAGATCTGAGGCTGTTCAAGACAGCACAAAGTGTCCAGAGGAGAAAGCCAGCAAGAATTCTGGGGAACAGAGCTCAGTGCAGTGCTCCTGCAGGAGCACTTCTGACCAGAGACCAGGAGCAGCCACTGCTGCCGTTCCCCCTCCTGGGCTGTGTGCCCCAAGCTGCTCCTGCCAGGGAAGGGCTGCTCGGGCATGGCCTGAAATTGTGCCAGGGGAGTTGAGGTTGGAGATGAGGAAAAATGTCTTTGCTGCAGGAGTGGTCAGGTTTGGAACGGGCTGCCCAGGGAGGTGGTGGAGCCCATCCCTAGAGGTGTTTGGGAAACCTGTGGCCATGGCACTTGGGGCCATGGTTTGGTGGCCGTGGAGGGGTTGGGTTGTTGGTTGGGATCGATGCTTTTCCAGCCCAAACAGTCCTGTGATTGTGTGAGTGCCTGCTGCTGCAAGGTGGGTGGCAGTAAAGCTCTGGCCTGTCTAAAACTCCCGTTTCTCAGGATTCCTCAGGGAAGGTGAGGATGCTGCTGTTGATCAGCACTCCGGGCTCTCAACAAGGAGCTTGTTTGTTATGACAAAGACATTACAAACCAAAACAGAAGAAATGCAACTCCACCCCCCAGTCCCTTTATTTGTAGGAAAGAAACCATAGGAGGCTATTCCACTCCTAAGGTTTTTTGACCAGCAGAGGACTCTCACTAGAAACAGACTGTTAGAGCCAGCATGGTGACAGCTGCATTCCTGTAGCAATCAGGAATGTGAATTACAGCTTAAAGGCATCACTGGGGCCCGGCTGAACCAGACCACGGTAAAAAGACCAGCAGCAGGCCCACCCTCAGGCTGCAGTGGGTGTTGCTCTGAAGGCTGCCCAGTTTGTCTTCCTGGGGAACAGAAGGGTAGGGAGAATTTATTTGATTACCTCGTCAGGATGGAGCTGCTCCCTTTTTCGGAGAGAGGCTCCAAAGGACACAGCAGATTTCATCAGCAGTCAGAATGAGACATCAGTGCAGGTGTTTGTGCTCACCAGTGTGTCTTCTTCCCTGAGACCCATTAGTGCCAGCAGCCAGCACAAAGCTCTAGGTACCATCCTTACTCTCTTCCTCCTTCCCCCCCTTTTCCTTCTCTCTCTTTTTTTCAGTGCACTTCCAGATAATGCCAGTCATTTGGCCAGGGCTAACTCACAGAAGGTGCAGCAGGCACAGATGGTACTAATGCATAAATGTAATCTAGCAAAAGGATGCCAACACCAACCCAGAAAAGTTCCAAGTAACTGCAGTGCACTTGCAGGAATACAGTGATTGGCAAGGTGAAAGCTGAGATCTGCAAGAGCTTACTGTTCCCAAACCAACAATAGACATCCTACACACATGAGCATTTTTAGTTATTAATTTATAAATGCACTTAATAGCAGCATCTCTGGGCAGATGGATGTCGTAAAGCCTCACCAAACCCGACTCACTGTACAGATCAGACGGTCAAAGTGAAAAGAGGAAGAAAAGGAAAGGTGGAACTGGAAACCAGAGCAAAATTCAGCACTGCACACCCTTTCCCCTGGATTCTCAGGAGAGCTCCTCAGAGGAGAGCTGGGCAGTGCAGAGGTGCTTACACTCATGTGGTTAATGTCTGGGCAGTGACAGGAGCAAAGCCCAGCTCTGTAGGCCATAACACCCCACCCTTCCTCCCTGAGGATTCAGAGCAGAAAGAGACCCTTACCAAATCCTTTTCTAGTACTAGCTGGTTATGTGAAGTAGGAAAAAGGCATAGGGAAGAGAGTAAGTGCACCTGGCCCACGTCCCCACTTCTCTTAGCTTCTGGAGAACATCAGCATCTTCACTAAGCACATCTGTAGCAGTGATTTCCAGTGAGGAAAACCATTTCAGGGAGTACACCACATGGACAGAGTGCAACTGCTGCAGGCCCCCAGCAGTGTCTCTGCACTGCACACACATCGCACACATCCTGGGGCCTGCCAGCACCGCTTGTGAAGGGCCAGCTGCCTGGTAGACCTGGAAGGACCTGTGATAGGTGCCACACTGTCATAACAGAATCTGAGGACCAGCTTCTGATCCAGTTCCATGAGCTTTAACACTGCTGCCTTTAACACTACTGCCGGTTTTCTTCAGGACAAGGGACGGTCAGAGCCAGCACCTCCTGTAAGGGATGAGCTACCACAGCCTGGGTGCAGCAGGTCAGTGGTTGGGCTTCCTGCAGCTGATGGCAGCAACAGCAGTGGTGAATGAGCACCACCTGGGGTGGGTCTCTGCAGACAGGGAGCAGGCAAGCTGGCAGAGGTGGGAATGGCAGAATGCAGCCCACATAACCCACGGCAGGCCACAGGAGAAGGTGTTCTGAGTCATGGTGTTGTAGGAGGCTTTGGCTTGCAGGCATTGGTCTGAGGTAGAGGATGCTGGAGCCGCCGCTTGTAACACTGCTCTGAACAGAGAAGGGCTTTGTGTGTGGAGGGATGGCCAAATGCCTGTGAAGTGGATGATTATGAATCCATCTGAAGGAAAGCAGAGGCCTAATGATGTGCTGCAGGGTTTTGGTCCTGCAGGAAGGAGCTGACTCTGCCCTGTACCCATTGCACCCAGGGAGGCGCTGCGGGCTGAGGAGTGGGCAGCCGGCCCAGTGGTCAGTGCCATTAATGCTGAATTCATTATCAGTGTGGAGCATCCAGCGATCAGCTGCTGCTGTAAAGGCTTTGCTTGGTGAAGTGACAGCTGGATCACAGTGGCATCTAGAGGGCTGCTACTGCAGGCACGGGATGCAGAGCCAGGCTCCTGCTGGGGCTGTCCTGCCCTCTGCAGAGCCACCTCAATCCAAGTGTCACTGCTGCAGTGGAGCTGCACTCTCCAGGCATCCTGCTGAGAGAATCCTCTCAGGCCCTACCTACAGCCTCAGACTGAGGTTAGCCACAGAATTGCTTAAGAGGATTTTTCCTCAGAATAATTGCATGATCATGATTTTAAAATCATTTCTGTAGCATCCTAAATGCTACAGGATTGGGCTGACCTCTCTTTTCATGAGTAGTTACCAGGGCCCACTGTAAAATGACAGGGGCCAGGATTTTGGCTGATAGGAGCCGAGCATGGCCCCTGGATGACCTGCAGACTTCACAGCTGTGGAGCATCAGCACCTTCAATACAAGGGCTGTGTAAGACAACATCCTGTCCTCAGACAAGCCCACGTTAGAGAGGTCAGTCAGGAAAGGGCACCCAGGAAGTATTCCTAAAGGAAGGTTTGAGGAGGGAGGTCACGATGAGGAGACAAGGAGTGCAAAGAGAATGGTTCTGCTGACAGTTCTGGTTTATCTGTTGTTACCTCTCAGTTCAGACAAAGATAAACTGCCACCTTCTCACTTTGGGTAGTTGTACAGAGGAGAGGAAGGAAGAATAATGGAGATGCTTGGCTTTTGCTGTAGAGATGCCATCTTTAGGAACTGTAAATTTCTGACACTTTTTGCCTTTTTAGATGAAAAAGCCCTGGGGCCAGGTTTTGATGTTTGCTGGGTGAAGTGAGTTTAGAATTGGACTCTGCTTCTGATTTTACAAGGCTTGAAATGTGATGCATCTAGGAGCACATTCTCTTTCTTCCTAAAAAAGCTGTAGAGGACTCAGGAGGTCATTTGGGATGCTAACATGAGGAAACCATTCGGCACTAAAGGTCAGGCCTGCGGCTGGCTTGGCTGCACCCCTCCCATAACATAGATGGGGACCCCAGCTGAAGGAATTAGGGGAGAGCTCTCAAAGCCCCACCTGGAGTGAGTGCTGCAATCCCAGCCCCCTGGAGTCTCCCTGGAGGAGCTCTCCCCAGGGTCACTGTGGGCCAGCAGAAGTGTCCTGGTTAGCTGCAGCAGCACCGGGCTAGGTGTGTGCTGGGCTGCCGCCAGCACAGAGATCACTTTGCCCCTGGCAGCCTGAGCTGGCCTCTGAGGCGTGACTGGGTCTGAAGGAGAAGAGCCCTCCATGGGCAGGGAAGGGAAAACAAAACACGTCCTTCAGGAAGCAAGGGTCAGGCCCTGCCAGGCCACGCTGTGTTTCCTGGGAGGCAGAAGTGCCGCAGTGGGAGGGCTCCTGCCAAGGGGTCAGATGCAGAGCGCACTGTGGCTGCGCTCCAGAGTCGGTGCTAGGGACACAGGCGCTCTCCAGGCCATTGCCATGGCCTTTCCCTTTGCATAAGCAATGCTTGCCTGCTACCAGGAAAAACAACACTCCTGCCCTCTAGAGACAGGAGACCTCCAGCTCTGCTGAATAAAATATTTGCCACAGCCTCCTTTTGAAGCAGATGCTACAAATGCTCACAGTTTTATTCCCCCCCAAGGCCCACGCAGCCGGCTCAGAGCTCGGCGCACTCTCTCTCTCCTCCCAGCCCTGCAAGGCCAACTCGCAGGAGAGGCAGCTTGTCACAACCACTCTTGTTCAAGGCAGCAGTTTAGTTGGAGATCTGCTGAATAAAGCAGTCACAGAAAACTTGGCTAAGGAAGATAAATCCCTCCCTTTCTCATTACCAAACAGGATGGCACGCACTCAAGCCAGGTGAGTAGTTGCTGCCCTTGCCTTCCCTGCACACCTCTGCCATCCCCTCCCTGCACTGTCCTTCCCTGACAATGGTCAGGGCAAGGGCTGCCCTGCACACCATGTCAGATGGACTGGCACTGGACACAGGGGGAGCCCAGATGGTGACAACAGCACTCGGCACTCCTGTGCCCACTGGCACTGATGGCTGCCCTGCTCCTGAGCAGCCCCACTGCCCTCAGGTGCCTGCAGGAACAGAGCTGTGTATTCCTCGTGCTGTCTGTGTCTGGCCTGCTCAGCAGCAGTGCAGTGAGAGAGGAGCTTGTACAGTGTTGCTTGTACAGGAGTTATTGGGACTCTCACAGACTGCTGGAACTCTAGGCCTGCATCTTTGCTCTCAAGCACCTCAAGTCCTGGCAGCACAGTGCCACGCAGCACACTGAGCTACAAACCCCCTTCAGTCCTGGGCTTCACAAGGTTACACCACTGGCAGACGTGTAGGTGGAAGATGTGTTTGGTGTAGTGACTGCGTGGAGATGTCCATATGTCCAGTTCCAAATAAGCACTATTAGCAGGGGGAAAAGCTGCTCCTAACAGCATTTCCTCAGAGCTGCCAGCGTGCTAAAAATAGCAGAGCTAATGCCCCTGGCCTCCGCGCCGCAGCACAGCGAGCACGGCCCCTCGCGCCCGGAGCCACCCAGCCCGCCCTGACGGCAGCAGCAGCCTTCTGCACACACAGAAGCCCCAGCAGTTGCCAAACCAGAGGTACCAAAACACACCTCCATCACAGCACCTGGCAGCTCTGGCAGCAAGCTGCTGACTCCAGACACAACCCCAGATACCCACAAATTAGCACTCACTGCCTACTATTTATAGTAAGGTAAGGATGGCTGCAGCTGAGCTGCCTGCCTTCCTGCAAGAGACACGTCTGACACAGCAGCAACAGACTCCTGCTCATCCATTGCACGTTTTATATCCATAGATAGCAGCTTTCAGATACCCATTTTGAACCTATTAGTGGCAGGTTTATTTTGTTGGCCTATGCTCTAAAATACAGCATTTGTTTGGCCCTGTCCTCCATTTCTGCACTCCATCTTCCCTTGCCCACAACTAAAGCATGCCCAAGGGATGAAAGGTGGCTACTGATGAAAGGTACCTGTGCTTGTGCTGGCATACTCTGCTTGAAGCAGGCTCTTCTCAGGCAGGCGAAGCCACTTTGCATTATGTTCTTGAAATTCAGGGTATGTGACTTTTGAAGGCTGACTTAAGGGACTGAAGGGCTGTTTGGACAAATCATGAGGTCATGCACTCATGCTGCAGAGCATAGGTGTGAGACGATAAACAATTCTCTGCCTTTCCACTTAACCTCAAAGTAGTGGCAAAAACTGCTAGAGTGAAAGAAAATAATCCTCCTTATGCTAAAAATACCTAGTGGCAGTCAGCTGTAGCTTGTTCCTTTTGTTATGTTCTTGTTGCATTAGGAGGATTTTGAGCCCTTCCGCCGCTGTTCTTGGGATTTGGAGCTTACTCCATCTCTGCCAGTAATTCTGGGGAGGAAGCAGCTCTGGGAGTGATCCTAATGTCTGCATCAGCAGCAGTGGGTTCTGGAGCAGTAACACTGTTCAAGATCAATCCTCTCATTGCTCATTTATTCCCTGCAGCTTCCAGCCACGTGCAGCACTGCAAGGCATCTTCCCCCACCACAGCATGGTTCAGAAATGCTGACTGGGATGTCACCTGCAGTGTGTGTGGCTGCTAACAGCACTGTGCTGGGGTGGCAGCTGTGAGCAGGTGCCACTGAGGCCTGTGCTGGGTGGTCCGTGAGCAGTAAGGTGACATAGGCAAGGACAGGAAACTGACAGCTTCAGATGGTTTGGTTTGATGTAAGGTAGCCCAGTAGCAATGCCCATGCACAGAGCTGGGGTCTGAGCACCAAGAGCAGAGCACACAGGTGGCTGCTAGGTTGCAGTTAGCAGCAGTGCCCAGCCAGTGCCAGTGCTTACAACATCCAGAGCTGCTCAGGGCCTTGGGAGCAAGAGATAGCTGAGGGACAGGGACAAGGAGCAAGGGGGGGAGAGGGAGCGATGTCAGTTTGCACCTCTGAATGGTGCTGAGAGCTGCCAGGACAAAGTGGGTTAGCAGTTGTTCAACACCTGCCCTCTTCTCCTCCTGCAGTACCTGTGGTGCAGCTTGGAGTGAAGGGTGGCTTTGTTCCCACTGAGTCTGGTGCATGGCAGCAACTCCCTGTTCCACAGCAAGCCACAGAATGGCTGCATAACTCATTTTTAATTACTCTAGTCCTAAACAGTAATTTAGCTCAATTTTGTGCTGAGTGGGTGTTGGTATTGTTAAGGTTTATGATGCAGTGATTTACAAGGCATGATACATCTGATTCCAAATTGGTTGTATTGATTGGTTAATTGAGAATCAGGGACAGGAGTGCAGCTTTAGCCCTCCACACTGGGGGGTCGTGGCAAGGCTGCTGGGATGGCAATTCCCTGCTGTCATTACTTATGTAGAACAAGCACATTGTAATGGGGAAGGCCCAAAATAGCCTGATGGCTAAACAGTGCCTAGGTAAGGTTCAGAGTAATCAGGGGAAAAAAGTAAGAATTCCTCTTTGTTTGTCGGAGTTGGAGTTAGGGATCCAGTGGATCCCAGCACACGGAGGTCCCGAGGTCATGCAGGGAATGAGTCACAGGAGCAAGCATCTTCTGCTCAATCCCAGCTCACACAAGGACCCTGGTGCTGTATTCAGCACACACAGCCCAGGCTTCTAGTTGGTGAAAACCCACAGTTCATGTTGGTTTGATCTGGAGTAACTGAAAATTAGCCTTTTGTGTTCTGCCTGCTGCAGTTTGCCTATCTAGAATGCAAGTGGTTTGACTTCTCACTGCAGCTACTGACAGTGCCTTTGCTGATGTCTGTCACTGGCTGATGCTGGCTGGTTTGGGTGGTAGTGGGTGACATCATCAGGGGTCTGGCTGACTTTTCTCGTCCCTCCTCCACGAGTCTGTCCTCAAATAAGGAGGATGGGACAGAGACCATGGAGATGAGTAGGGAATGAGAATGGCAGTTGCTCACTTAAGGCTCTGCTCTGTCTCTGCCATGTCTGGAACCACTCCTTCTGGAAGGAAAACCCCTCTAATGCAGCATTACCCAGGAAAGACACAAGTCCAAGAAACAAGTAGTGGCAAGCAGACCAAGAGAGAGGCCTGCTGATAGACCTGTATCTATTTTTGCTATGAAATAACAATGTGAAAGAGACCTATGGCAATGGTGCACGTTAGGCTTAGAGCTCAGAGCCTTTCTGTGGGCTTGAAAGCTTCTTACTCCATTTCATGTAGAGGTATCGTGAAACCAGGCACCCTGTCACATCCCATTACCTGAAGGAAGAAGCTGTTCTCGGCTGTGCTGGCTTGCAGTGTTTGCTGTTGTGCTAATGACACCACAGTGCTCCTGACCTTCTCATTAATTAGCACTTTCAGTGGATCTTCCAGCTCTCTCCCCTGCCAGCATCACAGTCTACACAAAACCTGTCTTTGTGTTCACTGGGAAGCTTTTCTTACATAAGAGAAGGTGCAGAAATTCACTGAGCACACATCAAATACACTGACTTCATGGCTACAGCTGGGTTCAGTGACTCCTCAGGTGTAAAGGAGAAAAAAAATCACAGGAACATCTTCCCAAACCCTTCTAACACTGCCTATACAATACAATACAATACACCAATAATACAATACAATACAATCAAACCAGGTTGGAAGAGACCTTCAAGATCATCGCGCCCAACCTATCAACCAATCCAACCCACCCAAACAACTAGATCATGGCACCAAGCACCCCATCAAGTCTCCTCCTGAACACCTCCAGTGATGGTGACTGCACCACCTCCCTGGGCAGCACATTCCAATGGGCAATCACTCTCTCTGTATAGAACTTCCTCCTAACATCCACTCTAAACCTGCCCTGGCACAGCCTGAGACTGTGTCCTCTTGTTCTGGTGCTGGCTGCCTGGGAGAAGAGGCCAACCTCTGCCTGTCTACAACCTCCCCTCAGGTAGTTGTAGAGAGCAGTAAGGTCACCCCTGAGTCTCCTCTTCTCCAGGCTAAGCAACCCCAGCTCCCTCAGCCTCTCTTCATAGGGCTTGTGTTCCAAACCCCTCACCAACTTCGTTGCCCTAGAGGCTGGCAGGGAAGATGTGCTCAGAACAAACCAAGAAAACGCCTCTGTGAACTCTGGGGAAAGCCAAGCACTCCCAGGCTCTCACCTCTGTGTTTCCTTTTAAGGCTTCACAATTGCCAAATTTATTTTGGAACACATTAATGTTCCTTTTCCTGCTGAGATGCCAGGGCACTGAGGAGAAGGCCCAGTGCCCCAGAATTCCCTTGGCTTTATGCCACGAGCACCTGGAGAGGTGCACAGAGATGTCCAGGCCTGTCAGACTGTGCCTCTGGAGGAATCTCTGCACTCCTGCCTGATCTCTGCATCTCTCCTGCTGCTGTAACACATGGCAGCAGCTAAGTTAGCAGCTACTGCACCACCCACTCACTGCTTCTCTGTTGAGCATACAGCTGAGAGGGGCAGGACCTTTAGAAGAGCATTAGGGAAGCCAGCCCTTGATCAGCACCCCAGCCCTTCTGGGCCGGTCCCAGGCAGGTGCCAGCTGAATCCGGTGCAGCCTCCCACCCTCCCTAGCTCCATACAGACTGCCTGGAGGAGGGGTTGGTGTGACAGGGCCTACTGGCACAGAGACCTTCATGAACGAGGAGCCTCACACCAGAAGACACATGCTGGCAGTGATCAGACCACATCTCACCTCCAGACCTTGGGCATCCCTTTCTGCAGGTGCAGAAGCCCTGAACAAAGGCTCAGTGTGAGCTGGCTTCTTCCATCACAGGAGGAAAGGCATCACAGCTGTGCCCAGAGGGGCTGTCTTCTGCAGAGCCAGTAACCAGTCTGCGGTCTGGGTGTGGAAGTCAGCCCCCAGAAGTGGCTGCCCTGCTTTTAGCACCCAGCCCACATTAGTAAAAAGTGCTCAGGATTTTTGCTGGGGCATTTGGTTCACACAGCTACACCAAAAGAAGTCAGAGTTAATCTGGGCCTGTTTATGGGAGAATGGCATTTACCTGGGTGTGGCAGCAGAAGCCACTTTTCCTTTTGGTGCACAGTGATTTGAATGCAGGTGAGGAGAGCTGGGGTCACTGCTAACAGACACAGCTTCCAAGCAGCAGCAGCTCTGCTAACTCACAGACACATTCGTCTGTGCTGTGAGTGCCAGGATCTGGCTCAAAGGGAGAGCTGTGGGCAGTGTCTGTCTACACCCTGCTCTTCCCTTACCTCTTGTGGCTGGGTTTGGGTTTGCTCACTGCAGCCGCTGAGAATTTGTAGATCTTCCTCAGAGCAGACCCCAGAGCATTCCAAAGTCTTCTGCATCATCACCACTTTCCTGACACCCTCAGTTTGTAAGGCAAGTGGGGTGCCTCATTCTGGGTAATTTCCATTAATGCTTAGAAGCTTTTCCAATGGGTTTGTTGTTTGCACAAAGCTCTGAGTTTAAATCACAGCTGCCTTCTAGCCTGGAACGTTCAGCACTTGCAGTCCTGGCTGCATGCATGACTCCACCAATAAGAGCTTCTCTCTTTCCCCCCTCAGGGCCGATGTATCAACTTCACCCGAGTTCAGTCTCAGTAGAGGAGGGGAAGAGGATCCCAGGAGGACAGACAGCCACATTGCCACTTCTCAACCGAGCAGAGCGACCCAGCACCCCGCGCATTCCCTGGACCATGCTCCAGCCCGACCCAGAAGGTTTTTGCGTTCCCGCTCCCAGGAGCCAGCGTGGCTGTGCCGGGCGCCACATCCCACCCAGCGCCGATACTCTGCGATCCCAGCAGTGCCAAGAGGAGCAGCACCGACCCAGCCGGCGCTCTCGGGGAGCGCACGAGGCAGAGCAGACACCACAGCAGAGCGCTCTCTGGTTTGGTTACTTTATGCTTTCCTAAGAACTCTGCGGTCTCAGGACGCGGCGCACTGCCGGCGGAGGCCGCGGTTTCTGGGCACGTGCTGCTTACCCAGGGAGCCATCGCCAGAGGCGTGGAGAACAATCCCCAGCAGGCTCCGCGAGCGCCAGCCCAGTGCCTTACAGCCATGTCACATCCCCAGCCCCTGCACTGTGCCTTACGGGAACCTTCTGACTGGAGCTCTTGTCACTCTAACACTGAGAAGTGCACACGCATGACAAAATGTAGACAGGGTGCCTCAAGGTATTGGTAGCGAGCGAGACTCTGCCCTTTAGTTTCTGAAGACACCTTTCTTTCATTATGCACCCGGGATAGGAAGAGAATTAACAGAGCATTATTGCATGGGAAGACAGCCTGCAAGCAGAGATCCTGAGTAGAGTTGGAGGGCCTGATGCTTCAAGACCTTGACACTGTGGCTGGTGGATTTTTTCCCCTTTCCTGCATTCGGAGTTCAGTAGCGCATAAAACATCACCATCTATAAACATACCTAGCACTCCTCAGCTCCTCTGTGCCTTTATTTGCTCTCAGATTAAAAAAGCAGTCACCACTAAGCTGGTATCTCAGGGTTGTGTTTCCCCCCCCCTTCCCCGAATCTCCAAGGGCTCTCCGGCGTCACAAGCCAGCAACTCTCTTTGCATGAGAATTTCAAAGTTTAATTAATATAATTAAAGGCAACAGCAAGCAGCAGCCTGTGAAGATTTTGCTCATCTTTTTTATGCCTTTTGACATTGAATGACCTATTACTGTACGTACGGCGCTCGCTCGGAGGGGCACCGCGCGCGATCCAGCGGCGGAGGAAGAGCTGCCATGGAATGAGAGCCGGAGCGCGCGGGAGCCCGGCCAGGGCCCAGCGTCGTCGGGGTTCGCATTATCATTTTTTAGAAGAACCAGTGTCGTGTCACGTCGACGGTGCCAAATTATGTTAGCGTGAGCGGAAACACTGTGGGGGAGGAAGGAGGGAGCAGCTGAAGAAAAAGGCTCAAATGATCCAGTCACTTTGGATACTGTACTTCAGGCGCAGAATGGATATTCGAGGCGAAACCTGACAAAGCGCGCCCGCTTTGATGGGAACCGGTATAGACAATGACCAGTGGCTGGGTCAGTGGGATGTCTCTCTGCGAGCAGGGAGGCTTATCAAATGACACTAAAAATAAGTTCAGCAACCATCACGTCGGAGGGGAAAAGGCGAACATTTCACATTGGGTGGGCACCAATGTGCGCAAGATGGAAAGAGCAACGCGGAGCATCCTGGTCTAATTATCTCCTTTGTGCTCCTCGCTGAAATCGCAAGGGACGTAAATAATTCTCTTGGTCGATGTCCAAACGTGTGGCACTGCCCAAAGAAGCCTTTACATATATCCACTCGCTTACATCCTTCGCTTGAGTTTATTTATGCCACTGGTAGCCTCATCACCCACAGCCATGTGTGCACAGTAGACTATAAATAAAATTATTATCTGAGTTTCGGTGATTATTTCCTCCTTCTCCTCCCCCCTCACAGCTTACGCTTTCATTGTGCCAGCTACATGGCCACCCTGGGTACCAGCTCCCAGAGGCAGCCCAGCTGCCTGTGGCCTCACGTGGTGTGCCGGGAAAGGCCTCTGCAGCCTCACTGGGGGCTGTGGCCGTCCTAGTGCCACTCGTGCCGTGTGGGCCGTCGGCCACCTGAGCACACCAGGGAGCTGCTCCTGCACCAAGGGACGGCACAGCACCAGTGCCACCAGCAGTGGGTGGGGATGCTTCAGCCCAGCTGTGTACAGAGGCTGGTTCCATCCACAGAGCACAGCCAGCAGCAAGGCCTTGGCTCATTGCAAACCCTTGAAACCTCTGTAGGCTCTCCAGCTTAACTCAAGATGGAGAACCAGGACCAGGTAGAGGTGTGCTAGGACACAGGTAGAGGTGTGCTAGGACACAGGTAGAGGTGTGCTAGGACACAGGTGAGGTGCTGTACCACTGCTCAAGGTAGCGAGGCAGTGCAGGCAGAAGCACTGATCTCATCAGACACCAAGTTAAAATTAGCTCTACTTATTTTTCCTCCATTTTTAATGTAAACACAACACGTCTTTTGAGCTCGAGTTGCATTTGCAGCAGCATCTTGCATAACAGCAAAACATGCAGATGAGGAATTTTCCCCTCATGTAACTGCTGTCTCTCAAAGAACATTTGTAACCAATACAGCCACAGAAATAGCAATCCACTGATCATCTTTTGTCCTCCTTAGCTGCCTGTGTTCACAGAACACTGGAGTGTGCACGTTTTCAGAGTGGCTGATACCGAGTGAAAACGTTTCAGGTGCCTGCACTCATATTCCCTTCTCATTGGCACAATGCTGCAGTGCCTTGTGCTGTCCACTTAGCTGAAGAGAACACCCTAGGAGCTTCATTATTACACTGGAATACCTGTCACAAACCATCCAGGGGGTTAGAGGTAGAGGGTAATAATGCTTTAAAACCCACTGATTCGAAACAGCACTAAGTAAAGCCTGCAGAAGAGCACACAGTGCTTGAGAAACCCACGAATGGCTGGCTGAGCAGGGTACATCCCTTGCAGTTTCAAACCTTGGGTATCTCCTTACAGAAAGACCAAGTCCTGAGACCATTGTTGGGATCTGTTTTAGCATAGGTAAGAAAAGTCAGAGTCTCTTGCAAAATTAAATGAGCATGGGAGTGATCCAGGAAACGTTCTCCAGAGAAGTCTGCAACACCCCCCCCCCCCGAGTCTGAAATGGTTCTTTAACGCAAGGATCTTTGTGCCACACCTAAAAGTTCCTCAAAGTACAGATGGCAGTACTACAGGCATCAGGTGGTGTGACCCTTCACATGTGAAACTAGTTCAGGATCTCTGATCTCACAAAGAGTGTCTGGAGGAAGAATCTCCTCAGGCAGGTTTCCATGCCCAGTAAGGCACAGGGTCAGCGGTCAGCAGAGACGGAGATGGCTGCTCCCTGCATCCCTACAGGCACCCAGCATGTCTCTGTGCACTGCACTCCATCTGGGTCCTGCCCTCAACACCTGGAACACAGCCTTGGTCTCTAGAGACTGACCCCCCCACCCCTCCCAGAAAAAAACCCAAACAACAAAAAAAGAACATGCTCAGGACATGTTGTAAGCATGAGGATTGAGACAGGAAAAGAGCCGAACCCAAAAGCTCCTGGACCGTCACAAACACCGAACGCCAAGGGGTGCCAGGAGGAGCCACATTCCTCCTGAGCGTGGATCTCTGTACCTGCAAAGGCCGGGTTCTGCCCTGACATAGTCTTCCTCTGCTATCAGCAGAGCCACAGCAGTGGCTCTGCAAAGGATGCCCACTGTGCCCTTTTTAATTTAACAAGACCTCCAGCTTGCACCAGGTGTAAGCCAGGAGCCAGGTCAGGCTGAGCTGAGGTGAAAGCTGAGGGAACGTTCCCCAGTGCCACGATGCAGAGCAGCCCACAGCCAGCACAGCACAGAGGTCTCCTTGCTCAAACACAGGACTTCTCCGCAGTGGGTGACAGAAAGGTTAAAGGGTCCTTCCCTGGCAGCACTGTCAGCCTGACACTACCAGCAGAGAAATAAGGAGGTCCCCTGCTGCCCAAGCCAAGCTGCAGCCTTGCAAGACAGAAAGGTTCCCTGCTCCTGGGGGCAGGGAGGTTTCCCATTGTCCTCAGCAAAGAGGAGAGAACTCAGGCCAAGGAGCTGAACTGCAAAGGACACCAATGGCTAGCACAGCCTAGGTGTCAGAGGAGGCAGACGAAGAGCACTGAGGAGAAAGGAAAGCAGGTAGAAAGGTACTGAAAGAACTTCAGAGATGACAGTAAGCAAGTGAAAGAATTGCTCCATGTGCTGCTGAGCACCTTCCAAACAGCTCTCGTGCCGTTGCAACACTCCTGAATGTCAAAATCCCCAGCAAGAGCCCGAGCAGCCCTGGCAGGCACTGCTCTGCTTTCCAGATCTGGTTGCATTGGCTCAATTAAAATGGTTATGTATTTCTGGGTCTCGTGTAGGTGCCATCTGTTTAACAGTGCAACTGGGTCCTGTGATGCACTTGTAAGTTTTCTGCTGCAATCATTTGTTTAATGTAATGAGGGACTTTGGAGAGGAGGAGCTGCCTCTACTCCATGATTCTCTGTTTTGGCAGTAAACCTACAACGACTCTTGCCGTGCTACCAGGACGGCTCTGCAGCCTCTGGAAAAGCAAGCAGCTCCTCTGCGTGGCTGCACCCAAGCCACAGCATCTAACTCTCACTTCATTCTTTTCATTTGCTTCTCCTGCCCTATTTTGGAAATGAGCTGCTTTCCCCAAGCTGGAGTCTGCAGGACTGCTCTCGGCTGGTTCCCCATGGCTGCATCTGCTGCCTTCTGTGGAGCTACTTGGAGCACGTGCTGGAGCCAAGCCTCTACCCAAAGAACGGGGAAGTGTTTGTAGAGTGGAGCAGAGCTGTCTGCCCTACAGCCCAGTCCCCACTGCCTGCTTCAGCACTAATTTGCTGTTATCCAAGTCCTATGTAACAGACAAAGAAAATGCATCTGACAAGGAAGAGCCAGCTCCACCCCCAGCAGCCAGGCAGCTCCTCACCCCTCCAGTACTTCTGACCTGATGGGTGCCGCTGTGGGGACAGGGACCCCACAGGACACTTCCCACATGGACAACCTGGCACTGCCTGCTGAGCTACGTTGTGGAAAGAAAAAGAAACCTTCCCCAGCCTCAGACCTGCTGGGAAGTTCTGACCTGGCTTTTGAAGCCAGTGTGGCAGCCCCAAGCAGACGCCGCAAAAGCAGCCAGGACCAGGGTCAGGCTTTGAAGACCTTGGCCCCAGGAGGACATCAGACCAAGCACAGGCACACTGAATTCTGACGGCCAGGACAGCACCAAGGGTGGCCACAGCCCAGCTCAGGGGAGAAGTTCCCAGAGCTGCACAAGCTGGAGCAGACCCACCACGTACTGCCCCTGGCCCTGCCACCAGAGCTCACTAAAACCAACTACATCAACACCTCCTGGTGTGACTGGGAACGAATGCACCTCCACGAGGCTGAACTCCCACCTGCACAGAAACAGCCTGATGGGTCTACAGCAGAGCTTGGGCTGGCCTGGAGAGAACTCTGCTGCAGCAAAGCCTGTGCCAGTGCTCTTAGGGCGTCCTGCAGGACCCCCTGGTTGTCACTCTTCTAGGAAGGGGTTGAATTCAAGGTCACTCCTAACACCAGGGGAGCACAAACATATGGAATAAAAGTAAAACAACAGCACATTTCATCTGCAGAAGGATTTATGGGAAGAGCCAGTTCAGATAGAAGTTGGTAAAGGGTCACTTCACAATACAGCCCTTTCAAATTGCAGTTCAAACTCAGAATTAATTATCCTTTCACTGTCTTGGGTTTCTTTTCTTCTTTGCTTCACATTAACTGCAGCTGAAATTATTTTAAAGCAATGATCTTGAACATCATGTCCTTCAGCTGGCCCTGAAAATCCATTTTCTATGGAAAGCCTCCTTTCTTTTCCAAGATTTCCATGAGTGTATAAAGCTCATCACGGCTCTGGCTCTCTAGGGGTGTCAGATGCTGGAATGATACCCAGGTGTCTGCCTGCTGGACCAGCTCCAAGGTACTTTATTAGCATGAGGAGGCCAATTGAAAGCCATTTAACTCCTTCAGGTTCCACAGATCCAGCATGCAGGCCCTGCAGCAGCAGCAGCACGCTTGGCACATGCACAGCCACCAACGGAGATTTTGAGTCATCAAGTTGTGAGATAAAAGCAGAACATCAAGGGCAACAGGCACAGGCTGACAATAGGGGGATTTTTTTTCATGCAGTGACACCTAGAAACAAGCATCTTTAAGGCCAGAACTACCCAGCAGCTCCCACACTCTTGGGGAACTGCCACTTTCCCCTTCCCCATGTTAACCCTGGGCCCAGCAGACCAACAAGGTCACGAAGGCACTACAAGTGGCTGCCACGACATCGTGCTGCACACCACAAGGTACAGCACTTGCTCAGCACACGAGGGTCATGCTGAGGTGCTGCAGCCCCCAGGGCTGGGAGGGGTTCCCTAAATGACTCACAGGGCTGACCTTGCAAGCAGAGGAGTGGCTGGCATGGACAGGAGCGGCTGGTGCCCACCATCGCTGCAGCTAGCAGGTGAGGAAGGAACGCCACCGCCCTCTGGGCACGCTGAGCGTGGACAGAACCTGGCGTCCTCCAGCAAAACCCTCAGGAGAAAGCATCACCCAAGAGGAGAAACTGAGAGGAGGCTTGGCTGTGGTCGCTGTGGTTGTGCAACACACAGCTGACAGTGGAACTGGCTGTGACACCAACCACCTCTGACTTTTCTTGTTAACCTTCTGGAGAATCACCACAACAAACACACCAGGGGCAGAGCAGCACAGGAAGGGCCTCGGGTGTGCCCAAAGCAACCCAGCAGGTGAGGCGGGGCTCTGTCCCTGATCGATCCCAGCAAACACCAGAGCAGGGGAAGGGAGCCGGGGAAGGGAGCCGGGGAAGGGAGCCGGGGAAGGGAGCCGGGGAAGGGAGCCGGGGAAGGGAGCATGTGAAGATCCTGTCAACACGCTTAAAATAAGAACTGTGAGCAGATGCCCTTGGCTTTTTAGGGACTACAGAGAACTTAAGCTCCTTGCTTGGCGCTCCAGCAACTTCCTTCAGAAGAACCACCAGAAAGGACCACAAGGGCATTGCACCTGTCCTCTAGAGACCTGGCTCTTCTTGCCATAGAGGAGCTGACCTGGAAGGAGGTTTCTTGGTCAGCTGGAAACTGCCACACTAGCAGCGTGGCACAAAATGGTATGCACCCCACTGTCCCCTGTTGCCAATAAACCTTGGGAATGAGTCCCTCCTCTTCACAAATGAAACAGCAGCAGAGCTCTTATCAGCATCTTCCCTGTGCCACCTTCTGCAGAGGTGGCCCTGCCATCCCTTTTACAGGTGTCTACAGCTGGTCACTGCTCATGCTTGATACAGAGATCCCTGCCACATCTTACCCAGAAAGCCCGAGCACAGCAGGAGGTGTCGGATCCAGCTCCTCTGAGCACCATCTAACATCACACATCGCTGTCTACTGAGTCAAAGAAGGAGAGAGAGGTGATGGCAAATGCTCTGGCAGGAGAATGAGCTGGGGGACTGCTCCATCACCTCTCATCTTCCAGGTTACATAGACTGGTTATCAAGACCCCCAGAACCACCACTACAGCAGGACAGTTCAGACCAAACTTCTATCTCACGACCCTGGTCAAGGGCTTGTCCCAGCGGCAGCCCTGGGCCCTGCTCAGTGCCAGGGGCTGCAGTAGTCAGAGGCACCCTGCAGCCTTTCTGCTCTGCAGAGGTGAGGTCTAATCCGTGCCCAACAGGCCCTGAACACAAGAGTGGTACCTCAGAGCCAGCTGTGTTCTCTCCACTGCGCCAGCAAAGGCCCCGTGCACCCTCACCTTGGAGATGACTTTACTGCTGTGGTGCTGCAGCTGCAGCCACGTCCGTGCAAGCAAACACTTCATGCTGCCAAAGCATTACAGAGCACAGGGAGGCTGCTAGCACAGAATGAGAGAAGGGCTGGCAATGTGAGGTTTCTCAGACATAGTGAGAAAAGATGGACCTTGGGAAGAGTGAGAGACAGCTCAAGCTCCCTGCAGAATGGGGACCCAGAGCCCATGGCAGTTGAAAGGGGAGCACAGAAGCAAAGCCATCAGCTCTGCATCCCAGCTGAAGGGAAAAGCTGCGTCACTGGCAAGACCTGGAGAGAGAAACTCAGCACCATGGGAAAGCTCTCATGACACTGTTGTGGTGTCTTGCCTAACAAAAGCCACTTCCCTCTCATGTCCTGCCTGCTCCCCCTGGGATGCCCCAATTTTGATGCAGGGCCAAGAGGGGGGCAGATATCTCCTGAGGAGCATCGGCTGAGCCCAGGGATGCTTCCAGCCCTGCCAGTGCTTTCCAGAGCTGCTGCGTGCTGCCTGGCAGCAGCTGAAACCACTCACAGTGTTCATCCTCCTGCCAAGACAGGACTGTAGTGAAGAGCCTGACTTGCCCAGCCCCTTTGAGGTGAGCTGCTCTGACAAAGGCAACGGTGACTAAATCCACCCCAGGTAGTGCCTTTCAATATGCTTGCAAAACAGCCAGAAACTAGGCCTGGACATCCACTGCCATCACCTCCCAAGGCCAGGCCCACTGAACTGCCTGAGGTCTGGCATCTTACTCCTCTCTTCTAGGGATGAGGCTGTGCCCTCTGGCATATGCCACATCTCAGAGAACTTCTTCACCTGTATGGAGCTGCTGAGGACTTCCTCAAGTGGCCAGTGGGATGCTGGGCACTTCCCTTGACCAGATGTGCTTGGGTTGACTGGTGGCACCAGGTGACCACCTTCTCCTACAGACCCCAACGGGCCCTCAGGGTCAGCACCAAGTAACAAAATGTTTGAAGGACAATGCCTCTACCGTCCTCCCTCCCCTTTATTTGTGTTTATTTCTCATTACATAGCTGCTTCAACCAGCAGCTGAAGTTTAAACAGGACTAGCTTAAAAGGTAAACATTTCTCACAGCTTTCTCATCAACTATATTAAATACAGTCATAAAAAAAAGCCCCACAATATTTGCTGTATTTGCTGAAGGATGACGTCCTCCTTGCCTTAAGCGTGTGCCAGATTACTCATAAACCTGGACCATATGCCACTGCAATTTACTGATGGGACCAAGCTGTTTTGGTAGATACAAAATCCGAGGGGATTAGGGAGGCTCGATCCACGCTGAAAACAGAGCAACAGTGGTGGGGCAGCTGCTTGCTCTCTTTGCTCTCTCTCAATTTAGGTCAGGAGCCAGCAGCCCGCCCGCGCGCGATGCTGCAGAGCCCAGGCCCCCGCTCCCGCCGGGCGCTCGCCCATCACCGGCACTGGGCACCCAGCCTGCCCACGGCGAGGACGTGGAGGAAGGGGGTGGAACAGCCCGGCTTTCTCCTGTTGCACACCTGGCTGAAGAGCAAAGAAGGAGCTGCTTCCCCTCTCCACATCCTGCTTGCCTTCCCCAGTGCAGACATGAGTCCCAGCTGCATGGCTCTGCACCCATGGGGACAGTGGGAAAAGCCCAGGAGTGGGGGCAGTGAGGCAAGGCAAGGAGACATCCAGCAACATCTCTAGCAAAGCTTCCTCACACAGAGCTGACTGGTGACCAGTGACTGGGGTCTGCTGCTCACACAAGAAGATGCAGTTGCAGTAGATCCAGCTGCAGTACTGCCTGGAACAGGGGCCCCTCCAGGGTAGGAGTTACTCAAGCCAGAGGTGCTTGCAGTCAGCCAGAGCTCGGCTCGGGGTCCAGTGCCTTGGCTGCTTCCTCGGGAGGCAGATACTCAACATGAACCAAATGAGCTGCTGATTCAAGAGCAGCCTGTGTAACACCAGTTGGACTCAGAATTCAGCAACCAGCTTCTTAGCTACATCCATGGAACCTTTCCCCTCCACATGATCTTACATCACTTCTTTCCCAAGGGCCACACAGCTCCATCACCTTGAGGGAAGCTGCTGCCTCCCATCAGGGAATCACAAAGCATTACAGAGGAGATGGGGATCAGAAGGGCCCCACACTGCTCTCCGTGGATGAGAAGCACTCCAAATCATGGCTGCTGTGCACAGAACATCGAACCTAAACCATGGGAATCTTCTTTTCAGAACATTCCTGCACCTTTGGGATTGCAACTTCTCATCTCACAGGATGCTCGTGACCAGCACAGCATGGCTGAATTTCCCAGCTGTCAGAGCCAGCAGGGTGCTTCCCTCAACACAGTGGCTTTGTACCCTCACAAGGAAGAGTCACACCCAAAGGCTGCACCATTTGGCACAATTCATTAGGCTGAAGTCTGGCCCATTATTGCTCTTACTTGTAAGAGATCACAATTTGAACCTCACATCTCATCTGGACAGTTGGAGTGCACCAAACAGCTAAAGAACTGCTTCAGAGGCAGGTGTGACAGAGTCTGACAGCTCCAGGAACTCGTGCCCCAAGCACCTGGGAAGGCTGAGGCAGTGGCAGGCTCCACTTGGCTGCCCCTGCTCTTTCAGAGACGAGCCAGTCCTACCCCTCCTTGTCCTTACCCTCAGACCCTGATGTGGAGGGAGAAGCCAGCAGACTGACCCCTCTACATCACCTGCCAGATGTGGTCATCTCCCTTTGCCAGCAGAACCTCACTTGCTTCAGACACATGACTCCTCCCTCTGGCCAGGACGCTTGGACCCTGCTCCACTGTGTCCCATCTGCTGCAAATCAACACCAGCCCCAAGCCTTCTCTGATGCTGAAACCCTTTGGTGTCAATCTGGCAAAGCCTGCAGGACTCAGTGAAAAGGAGCCCCAGGCCTCCAGCGTGGGCTGCTGGGAGGGGAGGACACGAGTGTCTCATCAGAAGGGTATTTAGTAGCTTCTTGGCTTGTTTTACAGCTCTGTCCTGCTCAGGTTTCCGTGCCATTGCCCCGGCCCGGCATGACCCCACAGCTGGCACACTTCTCTGCTGGGACAGAGCAGCCAGGAGGGAACGCTGCCAGCGCCTGCCTCGTGCGCCCAGATGTGCACTGCGGATGTGGCTTGCAGGGAGGGACAGGGGCTGGCTGATGATAACTGCTTACAACTTCTATTAAACCCATTTTCCTTTACTGATTATTATTATAACAGCTCCCCAAAAACATCCTCCGTGGTGGCCTTTAAATGTTTGATGATTTTGTGCCTCCGTGAGAGCTGTGGAGTCATCCCGCGCTGGCTGCCACGCGGCCCCGCACAGCACTGGAGACATCAAATCAGTTTTAAACATTTATAGTTTACAAGATCTATTTCCCATCTGTGGCGAGGCAGCGGCCCCCACACCCGCTGCATTCCCTCCCTGCACAACACCTCTCACAAACAATCGCCTGCACTCCACGGGATGGCTCTGCGGCGGCCCGGGCGGGGCGGCGGCGTGCGCGCGCGCTGAGGATCAACACCGCTGACCGTCCAGTGCCACCAGAGCAAAGGAACTGCACCTCCACGCCGGTTTTTCACCTCCCAGCAATGCACTGCTGCTCCAGTCCCGTTTCTACAGAGAGACACCAGTTCCTTTTGGAGCTCTGCAAAAGCTCAGCCCCACATCCACACCTATACCCCCAGCACCGAGCCACAGAGTGCGGGGTGCAGTGTCCATAAAATGATCCATCCCTGGGGTGAGGCCAGCAGCCACTTCTCCTTCCCTCCTCTCCCCAGAGACATTCTCTGTTATGAGGCAAAAATACACAAACGGTGCCCAACTTAAAAATTGATTTTGGGATGCAAGCCAGAGCAGATGGTTAGAAGAGCTAAATACCGCTGATTTATTTCTTACCCTTTACGAAGCAATATTAGAGACAATGGACCTTATCAGAACAAATGAGAACAAACATGGGGCTGCAGACTCAATAGAGAATTAACAACCAAAGCTACCAGATTCTATTATGCTGTGATTAATTCTGAATTTGTGCAAGTGTTAGCAGCAGCAAACGCCTCGCTTTATCTAAGGGAACCAGTGCCAGACCAGACAACCTCCTAGTTAGTGCTCTTCAATCTGCAGGATACTTCAGCAGGGAAAAAGCTCGGAAGACGCCAGGCTTTGTGCTGTAATGTCAGCTGGGAAATCCACTTAAACACCAACCACCTCCCACACAAACCCCAAGCAACCTACACAAAGGCCCAGCTGGACACCAGCACGGGCCGAGAGGCTCTGAGTGAAGGAGGTCTGAGGGACCTCACCAGGCAAACCTGAGAGCTGCAGCCACTGTGGCTGCTGCCACTGCGGCCTGAAGCACAAAGCCGGCAGGGCATTCTTGCACTGGGAAGTGGTGGATACTGCCATGCTCCTGGGACTCTGGCCTTTATCATGTTGTGCCTCATTTTCCCCACCCAGAGCCCACCGTGACCTTGCTGCTGGGTGATGTTCCACCCTCTGTCTGGCAGAGCCCAGAGGGGTGGAACCCCAGTGGCTGCCCATGGAGTGCTCAGGGTACATTGATCATTAACAAATGCTCACCGCTTTCCTGCAGCACCCACGGGGTCAGCCATCTCCGCAGAGCACGTTCAGCACTGGCTGGCTCTACTGGCAGCAGGAGGAAGTGGCCTTCCTGATAGCAGTGTCTGGGGATGCAGCTGAGAGGGGAAGCAATGGATTTAGCCGTGCTGTGCTTCGTTTGCCACAGCTAACGCACACCATTGGTGCTCAGCTCTGCTCTGCTGCGGCCATGCATGAAAACCTCCTCCAAACTGTGAAGAGTGTTGATTTTATGGACCTGGAACAGCTTTGTGCTGCCTTAATTACCAACCATGAGACCCAAGTGTAGCCAGGCTGCCTCCTTCCTTCCTCTTCCAGGGGCACACTGAGCTTGGAGGGGCTGCAGCCAGGCCAGGCTTTCACAGGCAGGTTGTGTTAAGCGATGGGTGCAGCTAACACGATGCAGAGCACAAGGACCATGGCGAGGAAGTCACTCTCACCTTGGTGTGCAGCCACCTCTGTGCCACCTGCAAAGAGCCTCCCACTGACCCCCATAGACTAGAGACCATTATTCCACTAAAGACCAGGCTGCCACTGCCTCTCGTGCCACGGGCAGGGTCTCACCATCCTCCAATCGCTCACAGCACGCCGTGAGACGCAAGATGCATTTGGATGAGGGTATGGCCTACGGAGAAAAGAGAAGGAGGACAGGGCCAGCAGGTCAGCAACCAAGCAAAGATGGGCATCAGGAGTTAGCCTGTGGAAATTAGATCTATTTTTTAGAACATCTTGGTCTGCTGAACATCCTGGCTACCAGGAAAGCCAGGCTGTTGCAGTCCTGCGTGTCAAACCCATCAATGGTGAGACCACAAAGGTGATGTCATAAATGTGGTTAGCAGAAAACCTCCCAGCACATTGTCATATCCTGCCTGTCAAAGAAGCGGTTTCCTGTGACACTGGGCTGTGTGAGGAACGGGCACCACTGGTGGTGCTAAAGAACCGTGTCCCTGGCTTAGGTGCTCGCTGAAAGATGGGACTTTGTTGTTTCCCCCTCATCTCCAGGCAGGGAAAGCAGCTGGTTTCTACCTCTGTGCTGAAGGACTTCTCTGAGCACAGCTTATCTGCTTGTAGCTTCAACAAGGTCATACTTCCCAGCTCTTCTTGTAACACCCCCAAAGCACAGCCAAAAGAGAAAGGAGCAGCTGGGTGGAGGACATTTAAGGAGTCCCTGCAAAGGGTACAAACATTTTTCCTTCTGAGAAGCTGAGGGCACACCAGAAAGGGGACGAGAGTGACGGCACACAGGAAGGAAATCCAGCACAGAGAAAGATGGAGCCAGCAGCTGTACTGAACACCAGCACTGGCTGCTGGGCAGGTACCACAGTCCTGCGGGCCAGATGCCTGTTTCCAGGAACCCTTAACAACACTCAGAGTCTTTTTTTCCCTTTCGCAAACATTCACATTTTGGAAAGGCCCTCGCTGGAAGCTGCTCAGCCTGCTAATGCTCCCCAGGCTGCAGCTCCAGTGAGTCACTGCTACACACTGTGACCTCTGAAAACCCTCTGCAGAACTCACAACCAGCTGCAATCAGGACAGAAGGAGAAGATGGAAACTGCCCTTTTTAAGGGCTCCTAGGCCCAGATCTGACCCAAACCAGTGCAATGTTACTGGCAGCAGTGACTCAGAGCCTCAACAGCCACTTCTCCAGGTTTGTGCCCAAAAGAGAAACAGATGAGCAGTGACTTGAACCATCAAAAAGGATTCTGTCTCTCCAGGTATGCACAACACATCCCTTTTATCCCCGAGAGCTTCACACAAAGGTTGACGCAGTGTCCACCAACAAAGGCTATGGCAACCTCAGTTTGCACTGGAGAGGAGCACAATCCCTCACAGACTCCAGTTTAGGCTGCCTACAGAAACAGTTAGGTTGCAGGGCTGCTCTCATGCAAGTGTAAGCTCCAGCTGTCAGCTGCTTGGGCCCAATAGCACCTAGTGCTCTGTCATTCAGTGCAACTTCACCCCTCCAGTGCTCCCAGTTCAGCTTGGTTGCTTAGCCAGCCCAGGCCACTTCTTTATTGCTTACTCAGGCCCATCAGGGAACTTTCCTGACATCTCTCCAGTTTGGGTGGATGTGTAGTTTGGCTCTGAGTGCATATTGACCTGTGGCTATAGCAACAAGCCTGAAGCCAGACTTTTGATGTAGCACAAGGCCAGGCAGCCCCCTGCACAGACATTCTGTCCATGGGTTTACAAAGCAGTTACTTCATCCAGGGTCAGCTCCAATCTACACTCAGAAACTTGCCTCTAGACCCACATTTTGCAGCTTTTAGCATTCAAACAACTTGACATTGGACCTAAACATCTGCTTTTTGAATCTGTGGTCAGAAAAGCTCGGGAGAGACAGATCTGGCAGTATATGGGTTTTGGCATGACTGCAGAAGACTAGTGGTTCAAAACCTCAGGGGTTTTGACTATTGAAAGGGAACATTTAACACAGCCCTTAAAACTGTGCATATCTAGGTAGGAGGAAATTGGATTTCCCCCTACAGCCTTTTGCAAAAACTGACTCTACCTCAGATCACATAAAAGTTGTTGCTCTTACAGTAAAACTGGTGCCAAGCTGCTGAGAAATGGCGATGGGAGATGCACTTTGAGCACTACTATGAAGATGTTTTGAACTGGAAGCCAGCAGTACTTGTATGAAGGGAACTATCAAGACTAGAAAAGGTCAGTGTGGATCTTGGCCTTCCAGAATACCTGATTCCACAGGAGCCCATCATGCACCATGCTGCCCCAGTGCTGTGCTCCTGGCTGCATTCACTACGGATGTTCAGCTCACCTCACTTCCCCGTGACTGCTGACAGGACAAGGGCTGCCCTGTGGCTGCTCTTTTTACCTGCTGCAGCTCACCTTCCGCTCGTTCCTGAGCCACCTCGTGCTGCATCAGCTCAATGGCTTGTCACAGGCATGGTCTGCCCTCCCTGCTGCTACCCTGCAGGAGGGCAGTGTCTGCATCGCCTGCAGGGCACAGAGGCTGCATGGCTGGGGCTCTGCAGCATGGACTGCATCACTAACATCAGCTGACACTCATGCCAGACAACCCTAGCACCTTCCAGTGGCCTCCCCTCCTTGGGAACTACAGCACAGTGCTCCTCACCGTTCCTCTGAAGGGACTGGTGCCACCCTGCAGGCAGGTTTTGTCCTGCACAGAGCAGGAATGAGAGAGGGGAGGAAAGCAGCAAATAGAATTCAAGTTACAGCCAGGGATGTCTCCTTCAGGTGAGGAACTTGCAAGCTTTTTATGAAGGTTTTATCTAACCAATTTCTTTCCCTAAGTAGCTTTGGGTATCGAAATAAATAAAATCAGCACAGCTCTGCTGTGGGCTTTGAAAGATTCCCTGATAACTGTGGCAACTACTGCAGGGTTGGCATTCCCCTTAAAACCCACCCTTTCAAATTGCTGCTTACATGATTAGGTCCTGAAGCACAGAGAGGTTCAATCACCACCTTGGAGCACACTGCAAACCTCTGCTCAGTGCTGGAAGAACAACAGAGAAGGAGCTCAAATGCTCCAGGCAGAACATTCCCACTCACTGTGCTTTGAGCTGGTTTGGGTGCCAGGAACCCTGCAAGATCCATTCCCATGGGCTGTCACCTCTGGACTCAGGCACCACAGGTCCTCTCCTCTTACCCATCTCCCCAGCTCTGTTTGAGATCCCACATCTTAGAACCACATTCAAAACTGAGTAGTCAAATTGGGGATGAGTGGAAATCAGTTGCACTCCAGCTCATGTCAAATGCAGTTTCACCCATCAAAGGATCAGGTTAAGTCACATCAGCACAAGGACAGGTTTACAGCAAGTGTCTACAGGAACTTCCCTACCAGTGCAGTGGGAAACATTGAGCCACATTTTCACCAGCATTGCTCTGGCTAAATCACATTTCCACCACCGATGCTCATGCTCCTTCTGCAGCTCATGACCAAGAAAAGAGCTTGGGGGATGGCTCCATTAACTCCCCGGGGATAACCCAGGCAGGAGCTGCACAGCTCTCTCTCCCCAGCCCCTTCACGCCACTGGCAAGCTGAGGGCACGACTCCCAGCCCAGCTCCTGCTGTCCCCACACAGACTACAGCTCAAGAAGGTGGTCCCAGCCCTGAGCACAAGTCCTGTCTGGACTGACCTGCTGAGCAGCACACCCAGGGACGCACAGGCAGCCCTCATGGCACCTTCAGCCATACCTGAGGTGTGAGGAGCAGAGGCAGGAGCCCTGCAGACGATCAGCAGCTCCCCAGGAGGTGCTTCACAGCCCATCAAACGCTTCAGCTCGGGCGCGGGAGGTGGCTGTGCAGGAGAGCGAGGCAGGATGCCGTGACGGCCACATCCCGGCTTGCTCCTTATGGCTTCTGGAGAGCACGCTGAGGCAGCCTGGTCCCCTCGTGTCGCCAACTGTCCCGCTACCAGCCCTGAATGACAAACACACGTGGCTGTGGCATTGTCGGCAAGTCCCTGCACGGAGGAAGCGCAGCGCGTCGGCGGGAGCCGCTGACAGCAGGAGGATGAGGCGGCCAAGAGGCCTGGCTGCGGGAGGTGGCCCTGCAAGGAGGGCCCGGGCGGGCGCACGCATGGCCGGTGATCTGTGGGCTCAGGCTGTCAGCTCCTGAAGGGCCGTGCGCTTGGCAGGCGCCGCTCCCTGCCCCTTCTGTGCACGCACAAAGGCAGGTGCCAAGAACTCGCCACCCTGGAAGCCTTTCAGGTGGTGAGGGGAGGGCGAGGAACTGGCCTGCACCGGGCCCGTGCGCCCCCTGCCATTTCCTGCTTGCTGAAGCAGCAGTGAGTTTGCAGCCTCTCCTCAGCCCTTTGACTCTCATCTCTTCAGCTAGGAGTTAGCAACTGCACAAAATGAGGGGTGTGATGAGTGCCCTCCTCTTCACTCGCTCTCCAGGGAATTGTGAGCTTGTGCAAGACCTGTCCTTTGCCTGTGTGCCACCATGGCACAGCGTGTGGGACACTGCAGGAGCAGCAGTGCTGCACCAGCCTGGGCAGAGGCACAGACTGAAGAAAACAGAAACTTCATCTGGACTTGTCTGGCACACTGGCCAGAAGCTAGCAGTGAAGAATCACAAAGGTTCTAACAGTCTCCTGAGTGCCTCAGACAGACCTAGAGGAAAGGGCTGGGTTATAAAAAAGTCACATAGCAAAAGGCTAAACTTACACCACTAAGGGAGCCAGGTTCCAACAGGGCAAATGCTGGAATCAAGGCAGATAAATGGAGACTACTGAACCCTGAGCAAAGAGTAAGAAGAATCAACACCTGCTAGGGTGAGTAAGTGCAGTGAGGCACTGACAAGGAAGAGTTTTGGGAAGACGCAGAAAACTTCCCCAAGCTCCCAACACCAAGAGCATCCCTGCAGTGAAGGACACAGACCAGTGAAACAGACCAGACACAGGGCCAGTGTGAGCCAGGAGACAAAGGGAGTCACAGCTCTGCGCAGCACCACCCCCTCATTCCTTCTCAGCAACACCAACCACACCTTCAGCACCCTTTGAGGCACTGCCCAGCAAATGCTTCTGAGGCCAGGGGGGCCACGCAGCTCCCCCACGTGTGGCTTACTCAAACCACAGGGCAGCTCCTCCAGACATCCCCCCCAAAGCATGGGCACTCACCTCCTGTACCACACGCTGCCTTTCCCTTCTAACTGCATTTCTTTTGGGGTTTGGCATCACCAACTGCTGCTCCATGTGAGAGCTCTGCCAGACAGCAGGCTGCACACAAAGGTGCTCATCCATGGGGCTTCTAACAAAGGAAAGCAAATCCGCACATGCCTAACATGGGTCTCAGCTGAAAGGGACCAAATCCAGCATGCTCTTCCCCACAGCCACCACAAACCACACTTCCACATTACAGCTCAGAATCACAGAATCACCAAGGTTGGAAGAGACCTCAAAGATCATCGAGCCCAACCTGTCACCACAGACCTCATGACTAAACCATGGCACCAAGTGCCACGTCCAATCTCCTCTTGAACACCTCCAGGGATGGTGACTCCACCACCTCCCTGGGCAGCCCATCTGCTCAGGTACTTCAGCAGTGTCCTCCCAGAAGCTGCAGGAGACACTCTGCTCTCTGAAGGGGAACAGAAGGCTCCTGAGCACCCTCGTGCCAGGTAACTGGGTCACTAACGTACAGCCCAAGAGGGGACGAGGCACGCTTGTCGCCTCTTTCCAGTTCAAGCAACACACCTGATGACAAAGAACATTTTTCCTCGCCACTGTCAAGATGGGGGAAGCTGCCTCCAGCACCACAATCTCTGCTTTAAACCCATCACATGCAGGCTGAGGGCTGCCGGCAGCAGGAAGCAAGCCGGGCTCCTTAAAACAACATGGGCCGCTCGGGGAGCGTTACTGCCGCCGTTATTGCCAGGCAGATATAAATATGTGCATGGAGCATCATTCCCTCGTAACAAACGGTGGGAGCTGTGCTGGTGACAGTGAGGCAGCGCTGGAGAAAGGCTGACTTTATCACCTACCCATGGCTATGTTTCCCAAGCAACCTCCTCACCAATCGGCGGCCCCGTGCGATCATTAGTCCCTGCACATGGCGGCAATGAAATTGTCCCTCCAAGTAAATCATTCAAGGATTTTTATAATCTGAAATAAAATTTTCTAATATTTTTTTCCTAAGTTTTCCAGGTTTAAGGTTTTAATCTTTTATTATTTATTGTGCAGCAGTTGTAGGGCATGATGAGAAGCCCGGTGCAGGTAGCGGTGGGAGGGGGGTCGGCGCGTGAGGATGCTGCTTTGAAGGAATTCATGAGCTCTTTTCTTTCCTTAGTGCTGCCATGTTCTGGCTGAGGCTCTTCAAACACAACACAAATAAAGTTAAACAAAACAAGCCCAAGCTGCACTTTGGCTTCTGTGTGTTCTCCCACCTTGTGGCTGAAGTGGCTGATAAATATCCTCGGGAAGCGGAGCTGGGGAGCAGCAGCACACACATTTTCTTTTCTCCCCTCACATTCAGAGCATCACATTCAAAGGATGACAGCTTTCTACTGTTTGAGATGCAGACCACCCTGGGTCTGTACTCTCCAGCATTTACTGCTCTCTTTAGCCACTACAAACACAGTGTAACCTTTGCTAGCTTTACCTCTGGTCACTGTTTTTATCCCACCAGAGCCTTAGCTACATGCTAATCACAGCAAAACGATGGACATTCTCTTAGCTGTGGGCTTAAAACTAATCCTCTTTCCATAGCAAAAGCCATCAAATATCTCATTAGCCCAGTGGCACAGCCAGGCAGCAGCCAGCCCTGGGCAGAACAAAATTTATGCTACCTGTCATTGCTTTCTGCCTAACCCCTCTGGCCCCTGGAGCCAGAGGTGGGAGATTGTGGTGTGAGCCCACAGCCCAGCTGACAGTCATGCAGCAACTTGCTTGCCCTCAGGGCTCCATCCTGCTCTAATTCACAGCAAGGCCTAAAGAGGAGTAAGGTCAAAGCTGCATACAGAGGTCTTCTCCTAAGCCACTGGAGCACCTGACATCAGTGTTCAGGGCCTCAGAGGTATCAAGCCAGGCCCTTTATTTCTATGGATCACATTTTCACTCCTTGTGTACTTCTACTTTTCCAGTGCTCTGTACGAGATGTGCACTGTCACTGCAGCATGTGTCCAGGACAGACTTCAGCAGGACCTCCACCAACCTCTCCTCAACATGCATGGCCAGGCAGCCAAAGAGCAGAAGGCACAGAAACCACCCAGTGACTGGCAGGGTGAGCACTCAGACACAGGGTCTGCTCTGTAGAGCTGCCACCCAACAGCAGACAGGACAGAGGCTCTCCTCACTAGAGCCACTGGTACTTGATTTTACAAAGCAGCTACAATGCATTTGGGGCTCAGCCAGAAAAAGAATTTACAAGACCCTGGTTCTTTGGAGCAGCTGACATGACTGACAGCAGAATCTGCTCCATGGTGGCTTTTAAATCCTTCTGAACAAGCCTCCATCCTCAAGCCAAGGCAGCAGAGGCTCCTCCTCATGCTTCACCACTCTGTCTCCTTCACATCTTTTTTTATCTGCGTGACTCCCTGTCCTACATTAGGCCCAAACCCACACAGTAGCAAGGACATATAATTCATCCCAATGATCAAGGATAATTATATGCTTAAAGAGCAATATGCAGAGGTTCTCCTACAGATAATTAAGGAGAAAACTCACAGTTCACCCATGTGGGAAGCTAGCCAGGAAGTGCAGACACACTTTGGGAATTCATCCATTATTTATAATCTGCAGTGTCTTGTCAAAAACCCTAAATGAAAAGTTAAAGCTTTAACACATTCTCCAGCATACTGCTGGGCCATCACCTCCCATTAGTTTTTAAGTAACACTCCCATTGGGCCAGATTCATCAGAAAGTTTCCTGGCACCTGCCTAAACCCTCTGGAGCTCAGTGCAGAGCTGGCTCAGGAGAGCTCAAAATCAGCCACCATCAGCACCCCCACCCTGGGCTCCTGCCAGATGTGTGCAAACATGGCTTTGCATCCCCAGGGCAGCACAGCTCTGACATCCCAGCAGGGCATTCCCCACCAACCATCAGGGTGGGCCCACACAAGTGCTCCAGGGCTCCTCCTTGCAGTCAGGTTGCCCCTGAGGGAGTGCTCAGTGGTGGCCCTTCAGAAGCAGGCCACAGCTGCATGGAGGACTCTCCCACCCAGGTGCCATGGGTGACCAAAGAACACTGCTCCTTGCTGCTGCTGGAACACCACCATCTGTTTCCCCTGGGAAACCACCTCCCTGTGCTCTTCCCTTTGCATTGCAGACACAGAGTGATGCTGTGGTCCCACCTCCCCCCTAGAAGGCTCCTGCAGTATTTCAATTAAAGCAGATCATCTTTAGACCCATTTTTCCCTCCTGGACACCCTACACGTCCACTCACAGCTGAGGCGCAGAACCCAATTAGTTATTAATTGAGGCACGTTAAAATTCATTAACTCTGCTTGTGAAGCTTAAGCTATAATTAACTGTCTGCCCAGGCTTTTGTTCTTTCATCTCCAGGTAGCAGGTCCTGTTGTTAATAAGAAAGAGGAGGCACAATCCCACCCTCTCTGCTGGGCAGGCAGCTTGGTCCCGGTGGTGACATTAACCCTGGTGGGGATGTCACAGGTTAATGCTATCCTGTCAGCTCCTGACTGCCCTGTGCCATGTGTGAACTGGAGCAGATTTTGAAAGAATGAGAGCATACAACACCCTGGTGGAAGTATCTTGGAAAAGGTGACTTTCAGCAGGCTGAAGGTCCTGCTGCAGCACAGCTCGTGCAGTCTCCCCACCACACAGACCTTACCTTCCAGCTGCTCCTCTGCAACAGTCTTTATTTTCCAGAGCTCCTGAAACAGCAGCTGAGGGCAACTCTGCTCTGACATCTGGAGCACCAGGAAGCCAACCTTTGTTTCAAAGCAAAAGGCAGGCAGAAACTGATTTACACACCAAGTTCCAAGGCTTTTACCTGTGTTCCTGCTGCACCTCTGCTCACCACATGGATGCCAGGGCTTGGGAAGGAAGCAGCTGAGATCTGCCCTGCAGCAAAGCTGGCTCTTCCCAGGTGGAGCTGCTCTGGAGGAGGAATTTCAACAGCAGTTCAGAGGCTGCCCTAAATGTAAAGCATGTTGCACTCCTGTCCAAAGAGCTGCCTGCTCCAGAGCTCCCTGGCCTCCCTCACAAGAAGAGGGACGGCCTGAAGGTCCCTGTCCTCCCCTGGAGCCCCGTGCTGCCCATGGTGCCAGCAGCTGCTTGGTCTCACTGCAGAGAGAGGTGCCAGTGAAGCCAGGGCCAGGGCAGGTCAGAACGGGAGGCGCTGGAGCCAGGGCTCTGCTTCCAGTCCTTCCCCCGCCCTCATCTCTGCAATGTGCCAGCCTACACATTGGAGCTGGCACAGAGGGACGCAGCCGGTGCCAGCAAACAAGTCTGGTGCAGATTATTTCCCTGCTGGAGCAATGAGGAAGCCATGGAGACTCTGGGAGTCGCAATATGGTTGCTAGCCCTGTTCCTGCTGCAACACAACCAGGCAGGGCTGCTGACGGGGGCTGGACCGTCTGTAGGCACCCATCCAGCCCAGGGTGCTGAGAGCAGCAGGGGCAGCACCGCTGCAGCAGCAGCACCGCTGATCTCTCGGGCTCCAGCAAAGCTTTCAGGGTGCCGAGCGCTGTCGGAGCCACGCCAACTCCTCCTGCAGCAAGCACTCTGCAGGTACCGATCTGCGGCCACCTGGTGACCTGCACCTCTGTCTTGCCAGGGCCAGGGCCTGCGCGGTGTGCTGTGGGCTCATCCTGGCAACTGAATTAGCAGCAGCCCTGATGAATTCATTCCCCTGTCTTGAGTAGGCAGGGAAGCAAAGGAGGCTTTTGTGAAAGCCCAGGGAAAAAAATGGCAGTGACCTTGCACAATTTTTCACTTGCCTCCATATCAATCACACTCGTCCTGTCCTCATGAGCTGGCAAAGTAGCTCTAATGCCAGTATTGATGATGCTGTCAAGCCTCCACAATAGGTGCCTGACAGCAGCATGTAAGCCAGAGATATGGAGAGTTTGGGCAATCAATAGCTCCAGAGAAGTCTCACGTGGAAGCCTCCACTCAGTACGAGTACAGCAGAGACAGTGAAAAGCTTCTTCCCTCCTACCTTTAGTCTGGTGAGGATGAATGCTGGGGGAGTGACCTCCTCACATTTTGCTAGGACACATTTTCACAAGAGAAGACTGAAACAATTCATCCCTGTTTCTACCAAGGAGCATCTGGGATTCAGAACTCACATCTCTGTAGTGAGAAGCATCTGAGGAGAGCAGAGCATGCCAACAATTGTATCACACCTCCACCTTGCAGCCTGGCTGTGGTGAATTTACTTACCATTGCTGGGTTCTCCCTACAAGGGTCTGGAAGCTAAGAGATCACCTCAGCAGGAAGCCCATCGCTGCTCTAAATCCAGGTGGCCTCATTACCCTGTCAAAACATTAATAGTCACATTATGAGATCAACATTTGTTTTGCCAAGAGCAATGAATAATGCAAACAGCACCACCTCCAATCATGACTATTTGATTTAGATCAGAGGCTGAGAGTCACTCTCTGCTCCGGTGCCAAAGCCCAAAGACTATTAAGTGCATGTAGAGCTGGTGAAAGGGAATGGGCACAACAGCACGGAGCAGGAACCGCTCCATTTCTCAGCAAAACACACTCACAGCACCACATGCCTCAAGCCACACCTGCCAGACACCATTTCTCACTTTCACCTTGCCTTTGGAGCCTGTGTACAGCAGAGGCTTGAAGAGTGCTAGAAGAAAGGAGCTTTCTGGTTTGCTTCCTTCTGAAAGCAGTGACCCAAAGCCTCCATCATTAGTAACAATGATCCAAAGATGCCATAGGAGGGAGCGTAGGGAGGACTGCCACTCAAAGGAACATTCTCATCATCACAGATTTTTAACTCAGTGCTGTCAGAAAGAGGGAAAGCAAGATGGAGCTGCTGTTTGTGCACAGCTGTGCCCATCAAGTTGTCCTGTTGTCACCAACCTGGCCAAAACAGGCACTCTTTTGAAATCAGGGACCTGAGTGATTGTGCAGCCACTCCAGCAACATCCTCTTGACATTTCTAGTCTGACAAACACATCAGTGTGGCCTTGGAGAGGACCAACACATCAGGCTCTTGAGAGCAGCTTCCTTTCAACAGCATTTGGGCACCTTGCTCCTTGAAACAGTTCTGAAGAAGGTTTCACTGAACAGTTTCCACACACCCCCAAAGTTCACTCTTAAATACAGGAAAGGCACAGCAGCCCTACAAGCAAATGATAACCAGTGATGAGCATTTGGGAGAAGTTCCCTTGTCCAGAAATGCCATAAAGCAGAGTTAACTCATCATTAACACACCCAGCAGATCCCAAGCATGTAGCCCTCTCCACTGGAGCAGAAGACAGAAGGAAGTGCTAACAGCTGGCTTGTTGACACTCTGAGAGCTCATTTCTCACAGAAAGCACAAATGGGAAAGCAGAATTGTAATTAAAGTCCATTTCAAGATAAACAGAGCAGCCCATCACAAATCATAGCCTCTGTTACACCTCTTAGCTTGCAACTCCTGGTCTTCCCTGTTTCCCTGATGCTCCCTGCCCTTACCCAGGACAGATCCAGCAGCACACTGAGACAGTCTGCTCAGCTCCTGCAGTGGTGCTCTAGCTGAGGGGTGTTTGAAGGGAGGAAGAAAAGGCCCTCAGACAGCCACTCTTGCCACACTAAGTGCCCAGGCCAAGCCCTGCAACAGTGAAATGCAGGCCACCAGCTGAAGGTGTTCTGGGTGACCTCCAGCCTCCAGTGGTCACTGGAGGAATCAGCTTTAGGAAACAAGGTCCTAGTACTACTCTGTTAGAAAAAACACTGCCATAAAAGCACAGATTTAAACTAAGTTGTTCTTTCTTACCAGGAACTTTCAGGAATGCTTTGAGTGCCTCCAAGGAAGAAGCCTCTGATTGTCTCTGATCTCACAGAACAGCAAATTGTCTCTGCGGTCACGTCTGGAGCTGCAGGCTCTGCTCCTATCTACACTCTTCTGCTAATTGCAGTCAGAACAGAAGTGCTCAGGTCTTACCTCAGCTACCAGCCAGGCTGAGCTCTCAGGGTTAAAACCCCTGGACGGTAAGAGCACATTAATCTAGGCTGATAAAGCGTGAGCCTGCAGTTGCCAGGGCTCCACTAAAGCCCCAATCTGCAGAGATTTACTCTGCACTTCATCTCCAGCACAGGGGCTGCCTGCAGCCCAGCCTCACTCCTGCCTGTGCCTGCATCCTCTCGGCTGACACAAATAAAGGATTTTCTACCTGTTGCTAGCACTTAACCTGCAGCTTAGGCAGTAGTAATCTTTAGCTACAGCAGCATCTCACACACTCCTGTTCCACCCAAGTGAAAGCCAAGGTGCCACCAGTCCTTCCAGTGAGAGTACAGCACCTATGTCTGAGACAGCAAAGCAAAGAGACAGAATTGAGGTTCTAGATTGCTGCATGTCTGAAACATTCTGCTTCGTCCACAGACAAGTTTTATAGAGTTATTCTCTTCATACCCAAAGCTATTTTTCATTATCAGACCCAATACTGGGTGAGGAAGGTGGGACAAAACCCACCATAGCCCGGCCTGAGGCAGCCACCAGCGGAGGGAGGAGGCCAAGGCTGCCAGCCCAGGCTTGCATCAAACGGCTCCAGCAATTGGACACCTGTAGCTGCAGGACCAGGGAAAGATATTCATGTTTTATGACTAGGATCTAAAGCAAATTTTATTGAAGCTTTATGTTTGTAGGTTTGAGTAGTTTTTATAGAGAGGAGTGCTGAAAACTGCCATAAAATTTTGCCTTGGGGGTTATGATTACATTTGTATCTTCCCCAAACTTGTATAAATAAAGACGACAGCTTTTACTGGAGGAGCTTAAAAGGTTAGAGTGGTGTTTGGGTTGTGATGAACCTTTATAGATGTGATGTTGTGAGAATTTATTCTTAAATGCCAATAAAAAAATAAAACCCCACAACTTAACATTTCTGATAAAGCAATGGTGATTAGAAAAGAGCTGTCAGAGGTGGTGGCACTGCCAGTGGCTGCCTTTCTGCTACAGCCATGCTGACTTACATCTTTGTTTACTGGAAGCTGTTAACTTGGAGAGCTTCTGCTTGGGTGCAGTCTCTGATAAAGTCTTTAGAGATGGTAAGGCAGAAAGCTTGAGCCCCTGGGGTTGGAAACTGCTACCTTGGACTACCTGTGGCCTGAGAAGCCCTTCCAGCTTGTCCCACCCCAAGGCCAGGGCTCACAGAAGTCAGCCAGCAGAATGCGACGAGACATGCCCCTTGCAGAGCACAGATTGCAAATGAAATGTCAAGGCTGTGACTTCCCAGCCAATCTGAGTGGCCACTTCCAGAAGAGTTTCAACACCCCAAACCAGAGCCATGCAGTCTCAAGGTACCAACTGAGGCATTTAGAAAACATCAGCTTGTTTCTCACTGTTCCAGCAGAAGCTCCACACATGGACTGGGAAGCAGATACAGGAATGCCCCAGAGAAATTCAAGAGGTTCAAGGAGTCCCTAGATCCTTTTGCTCCCCACCACCATCCCTGCTCCCCAGATCCCTTTGCTCCTCAGCACCATCCCTGCTTCACTCCACAGTCACTTTCTTCATCACACAGAAGGTGAAGCCTGAGCCAGGGATTACAGAATGGCTGTGGGGGCACGGCCCTGCGCAGAGCCATGCTGTGAGATCACACCAAGCAGCAGTGCTGCAGGCTCCAGCCAGCCTCCACCAGGCCTGGCTGTTGGACTCTCCTGGTCCTGTTCTCTCACACAGGGTATGCAGACAAGAGAGGAAAGCTTCAGAGAAGCCAGCTTTTTCATGTTATCTTTTCACTGTTGTACAGGTTGGCATCTCTGAGGAGCAAGGAGAGGGTGCCAAGTTTGTTACTACCCAAGCTTTATAATTACAACCTGTGCACTAAAGGCTGAAAACACAGCAATTTTGCAGGGTAATTCTGGAAGAAACCATCCTGCAGCACCAATTATTAAAACCACTTGCACACATTAAAGCTATAAAGATAAAAATATAGCACACTTGTCATTAAACATGAATGGAGTCATGCAATAGCATCACACAGCAGCGGCCAGCGCGCGCGGGCACAGCCCGACGAGGAGCTGCAAACCCCGAGCCCCAGACCAGCTTGCATTTTGTCCAGGCTGAGGAACAAGTTTGTCATGCAAAATAAAACACAGAGTTCCAAGCCCTGCTGCAGCTCGCAGCCCAGGCCTTCAGCAAAACCTGCCTCTGAGCGCGAGTCGGGGGGCTCTGCGCACGCCGCAGCGCAGCGCCAGCCGAGGCTGGGTGAGTCACTAAAAGGACACATCCTGTGTTGTTTTTAATTTGCTTTGCTGTTCATTGTGCTTTTTCCTCAATATTCTGTCTTGAAACATATTCAAATGGCTCCCTGTGCTGCTGTGCCTGGCACACTTTGGTGGCACAGGCTCTCTCTGCATGGTGTTTACTAAATCTGCTTCTGCTCCAGAAAGGCTACAGTTTATTAGCACCTCAGGCCTTGCTTTGCCTTTCACTGCAATTGGTTTGCTCCTTCCTCTCATTCTGTTCCCTAGGGAAATGAATCCTTTCCTATGGTGCCACACAGGCACATCTTTCAGCTTCTCAAGCTATGGTGAGCAATTCCCTGCAGTGCTGCTTAGGTGCATGCACACCTGCGTGGATGTCTGCTGACACGAACGCTCTTGGGGAAGAGCATCAAAGTGTTCAGCTCAAACACAGCTCAAGAAAAACCCCAGCCCCACTGACTCCAAAGAGCTGCTCTGGTTCTGATGGGATCACAGCCTGCAGCCCTGCTGAGGGTCCCAAACTGGTGAGAATCAGGGAAACAAAGAGCTCACACCTAGGGTAAGCTCCACACCTCCAGAAACATCTCCCTTTGGAGGGCCCCACAGCACACCTGCAGCAGGTCAGGAGTGTGGTCCTGTCCAAGAGAGCCCTCACTCCATGCCCTTAGTGAGCAATTCTGGCACATGGAGGGGTCTGTTGGAGTCACTGTCTGCACAGGGCAGCTTCCTGCTCTAACTATGCCATCATTTCAGCTTCAATAGGGCCAAGAGAAACAAAACCACCCCTGAAGATCTTACCTGGCTGACACAAACTGAGCAACAGAGCTTGAACAGAGGGGAGTATAGACTGAGTATACAGAGTAGTGGCTTTGCTTGTAAATTTGCATGAGATCAGCTATAGGTAAGGGAGAGAAACAAAGACCAGTCCATTGACATCGAGAGGCACAGGAAAGCTGGAAGGCTTGCAAAGATTACCCTCTGCTAGTCACAGTTAGATCTGCCAAGTCAATGACTCACAGAACATCCTTCTCCCAGCCCCAGTTAGCAGTAGTGAGCCTGTGACAATGGGCATCTCTCTAAGCAGTCACTTGGTGTCTGCAGACCTAATGAGGTGTCATTAAAGGGACTGTTCTCCTGCTGCAGGACACAGAAGACCATTTGCTTGTGTGATGCAGCTGCAGAGGTGGAGGAAAAACAGAAGTCTGTAAAATCAGCACAGAGCATCTGGCCCACACCATCTCAAACACAGAAATTCAGCCAGGTTACTTCCATGAGTCATCACCATCTGCAGTGAACTCAGGCAGCTCACCGAGCAGCAAACTGCCCCAAGTAAGCCCAGGTTCTCACCCCAGTTCTTGAGCCAAAGGATGCTACTGTCTGGGACTCCAGATGAACCTCAGCTTAAAACCAGCACAGCACACTGGGAACTGGGTGGGGCTTGCATACCTGTGTCCTGCCCGGGGCTTTTTAACGTGCTACTGCAGGCAAGGCCGTTATCTCTTAGAGCTGTTATCAGAAGTAAAGACTGGTTTTGACTTGGTCCTCTGATTGTCACACCACAGTTCTGCAGCCAAGGATGACCAGGACGGCTCATGGTTTGGGGCTAGGTGTCAGTAGTGCTCTGACATGCAGTCACCTGAGCCAGGTGCAGGCCCATGGATGGCTGTGTCCCCTCCTCTTGCCTAATTAAGGCTCTGCCATCCAGGTCCTGCCGTGCTTGATTATCCACCATCTTTGACTGAAAGCCTGCAGAGCTCAAGCTCTGCACTTGCTGTATCAGGCCAGATTTCCAGCTGGGCATCCCCAGTTAATAACTGAACTCTGGTGAGATCTTTTACACCAGCTTCTGGTGGGCTCCTTGGTCTTTGCTTTTAATTGCCAGCTAAACGTATCCTACAGATGTGTACTTTGGACTTGCTTCTGCTAATCCCTTTAGCTTGAGATGGCCAATGAGAGGAGGAAGGCAGGAGCCAGCTGCCACGCCGTGTCCGGGGCTGTGCACTGCTCCTGTCCTGTGGCAAAGTGGAGGACTCCGCCTCGTCTGCTCCTTGGGAAAGCCACTCACCGAGCCCAAACAACTAGTCTGATTTCAGGAGGCAGAAGACAGTTCCATTTCTCCCTTGCTGGGGAAAACAGCAGCCAACAGCTGGTTTCCAGCCAGGACCGCACATATGGATGAATGGGGTCACCTCCCATTCCCAGGATTCCAGTTCGTGCACAGCTGCTTTAGCTGGACTGAACCAGTGAGCAGTGCACCACTAAGTTCAACACGGAGCCTCTTAAGCCACGGAAGAAACAGAAAGGGCAGAGGTGGGGGGAAAAAAAGACTGGGATCAGAACAGCATTGTGGAGGTCTTCTGCAGCTCTGTCAAGCAGAGAGCTCTGGGAGCCACAGTGTTAACACGTGGAAGCTGCTTCAGCCAGGGAATAGATACTGTTAAATCTTGGGAGTTATTTAAAATGCCAGGAGTATAATAGCAGTGCTTGAAATAAACCTTTCATCTGCCTACATTACTCTAAAATTAATGAATAATGAAGCGATGCCCTTCACATTCTCTTCCCTTCCATTCCCAAGATATATTGATCAGATGACATTTATTTAAGTTTGGGATAATGTATTAATT
>CM037645.1:16076084-16124774 GCA_015227895.2 Colaptes auratus | reverse complement strand
GTGATCTCTGAGGTCCCTTGCAACCTGAGCTGTTCTGTGCAGTGAGCTGCAGTGAGCTCACCCTGCTGTGGCACTGCACCTCACTGTGTCTGTGTTGGGGAAGGCTTAAGGGAGCAGTTGGGAGCTGTAATCTCAGAGTCTGGGGCTGCCCTCCATGTCTGTAAGGGCCTTGGTGGCTGGAGTTGAGCTCAGCCTGCAGTATGCCCCTGAGGAGTGCAAGAGCTGGGTTATGACTAATGCAGCCTGGAAGCACTTAGAGAGTCTCCTCCACAGTGCAGCCTGTGTGTCCTTCACTGAGGGCAGGAGGAGGAGGAGGATTTTCTAATTACAACAACAAGACACAACAATAGCAGAGCAGAGAGCCAGAGGCTTTCTGAGAGTGCTCTGATCTTTGGGCATCTCTGCTTTTCTGCCAGGGAGAGAGCAGCACCATGAATGGCTCTGGGTGTACAGGAGCAAGAGGGAAGCACAGAAGAGCTCTCATTGCAGTAATTAACTTACAGGTCACATCCCCACTTCCTTCCTCCCACCCCTGATGCTTTCAGCTTTGCTATTGGTGTCAACAACTGCACTGTAGCATGCCAGAGCTCCTCTGAGGGCCTTCCCCCTCCCACCTCTTCAGGTCACAAGCAGAGACTTACATTCCAAAGCCAGCAGTTGCAAACAGCTTTGGTGGGTTTCCTATTGAGGCTTTGGATGTGTCCAGGACAGGAACAATGATTTATTCCATTTAAAAAGTGGGTTCCTGAGGTTCTGAGGGCTTGCTGCCAGTGGGGTGTGTTCCTTGTGCTCTGTTGATTGCACATGCTACCCTCCTCAATAAAGAGCTTCTCCTTCTGGTGCATTCCCTTGGGTCCTCCTTGGGTGTTGTGTGCAGTCTGGGGAGGGGTCTGGAGCACAGCCCTGGGAGGAGAGGCTGAGGGAGCTGGGGTTGCTTAGCCTGCAGAAGAGGAGGCTCAGGGGAGACCTTCTTGCTCTCTCCACTCCCTGCAGGGAGGCTGTAGCCAGGTGGGGGGTTGGTCTCTTCTGCCAGGCCCCCAGCAGCAGAACAAGAGGACACAGTCTCAAGCTGTGCCAGGGGAGCTTTAGGCTGGATGTTAGGAAGAAGTTCTTCCCAGCAAGAGAGATTGGCCCTGGGGATGTGCTGCCCAGGGAGGTGGTGGAGTCCCCATCCCTGGAGGTGCTCAGGAGGGGCTTGGATGTGGCACTTGGAGCCATGGCTTGGTTAGCCAGGAGGAGTTGGGTGAGAGGCTGGACTGGATGAGCTCTGAGGTCTTTAAACCTTATTGATTCTGTGATTTGGGTGGGGGGGTCCATGGCATCATCTCTTATGTTCAGAAGCTAGCACTTGAACATTCAGCAGCAGTGAGGGCTGGCCCAGAAGCATCAGCAGGCTTGGCTGCTGCTCTGGGTCTGCAGAGACAACCCATGTCCATTTTTTTCCCCTTGAAATGCTTTTTTTGCTTTTTGCCTTCAGAAATGCTTCACCAGGCTGTACCTGAGGGGGAGAGAAGAGGAGCAAGAGGTTCCCCTTGAGTAGCTGGAGAGAGCTGCACTCCAAGCATGAGAGCTGGCTCCAGCACAGGCTGCTGAGGTAGGCTTTGCTCCAGGGTGCCCAGGAGGAGGCTAAACCCTGGGAGGATGCTCCCTCCTGCTTTTGCCACAGCCAAACCTCAGCTGTTCCTCTCAGGTGGAAACTCCAGCAGTGTTTCTTTCTCCTTCCTCAGTTAGTTTTTGGTGGGACATGCCACCTGCCTCCAGCCCTCTCCCAGAGCCCTGGAGAGCAGAGGCTTCAGCTGAGCTGATTTTAATACTCAGCTGAATTGAGACTCAGAGAACTGTTTGGGTTGGGAAAGTCCAACCAGCAGCCCCACCCCACCATGGCCCCAAGTGCCATGGCCATACAGTTCCTGAACCCCTCCAGGCTTGGGGACTCCACCACCTCCCTGGGCAGCCTCTGCCAATCCCTGACCACTCTTGCAGCAAAGACATTTCATAGTTTCAGTCAGGGTTGGAAGGGACCACAAGGCTCATCCAGCTCCAACCCCCCTGCCATGGGCAGGGACACCCCACACTAGATCAGCCGGCCAGAGCCTCATCCAGCCTGGGCTGAAACACCTCCAGGGACAGGGCCTCAACCACCTCCCTGCACAACCCATTCCAGGGCTTCACCACTCTCATGGGGAAGAACTTCCTCCTCATCCCCCAGGCTAAAGCTCAGGCCATGTAATGCCAGGTGCTGTGGCAACAGCATGCTCAAGAGTCAGTGATGGCTCCTGGGAGCCACACTGTGAGTCCAGGCTGCTTTCTGTCCTGAATTCATGGCTGTGATTGCCAACAGTGAAACTGCTGGCAGAGGCTGGAATCCTGTCTGGGTTCCCACCTAATGTTGCCTTTGTTCCTGCCCCAGCAGGACAGATTCTGAGTACCTCCAAAGAGTACCTGTTTTAACACTGGCTGTTGAGGAAGACCTCCAGGGCAACAAAAGGAGAGTGTGATGACCTGCTTGAGAAGGTAAAATCCACAGGCAGAGCACCCATGGCTGAGGTTTGGTGCCAGTATGTCAGGAGGAGTTCAGGATCCTTCTTGCACCTCCCAGTGCAGCATTCTTTGAAGTCAGACTGGGGTTGGAACCTGTGGTTCCTCCTGTTTGTCCCACCATAAGCTTTCCATAGAAGTCCACCTTGGAAATCTGAGGCACAGCCTTCCTTGCACTGGGTGTGGAGGTGTCCAGCCTGGGCACTAGCAGAGCTGTGGTGCCAGGTACTGGAAATGCAGTGTGCAATGAATAGAATTAACCAGGTTGGAAGAGACCTTTGAGATCATCCAGTCCAACCTCTCACCCAGCACCGCCTCATCAACTGAACCATGGCACCTAGGGCCTCAGCCAGGCTCCTCCTAAACACCTCCAGGGATGGGGACTCCACCACCTCCCTGGGCAGCACATCCCAAGGGCCAATCTCTCTTGCTGGAAGAACTTCTTCCTAACATCCAGCCTGAACCTCCCCTGGCACAGCTTGAGACTGTGTCCTCTTGTTCTGCTGCTGGGTGCCTGGGAGAAGAGACCAACCCCCACCTGGCTACAGCCTCCCTTCAGGGAGTTGCAGAGAGCAAGAAGGTCTCCCCTGAGCCTCCTCTTCTCCAGGCTAAGCAACCCCAGCTCCCTCAGCCTCTCCTCCCAGGGCTGTGCTCCAGACCCCTCCCCAGCTTTGTTGCCCTTCTCTGGACACCTTCCAGCAGCTCAACATCTTTCCTAACCTGAGGGGCCCAGAACTGGCCACAGGACTCCAGGTGTGGCCTCAGCAGTGCTGAGCACAGGGCACAATGACCTCCCTGCTCCTGCTGGCCACACTGCTCCTGATGCAGGCCAGGATACCCTTGGCCTTCTTGGCCCCCTGGGCACACTGCAGGCTCATGTTCACCTTCTATCTACCAGCACCCCCAGGTCCCTCTCTGCCTGGCTGCTCTCAGCCCCTCTGTCCCCAGCCTGCAGCACGTGGAGGGTGGCTTCACTGCCTCTGCAGCTCAGCTGGGCCCTCATGCCAAACTATTCAGGTTTGGCAGATTATTTCTAGCTGAACAAAAGAGTTTCTGGGCTGTGTCCTCTTCTCCTCTGTGTCCCTGCAGCTAATGCAAATGGGGATCCTCTGCTCTACAAACAGCCCTCTCTGGAGCATCCCCTGTCTGAAGTGTTTAAGTCAGGACAATGAGCACTCCCAGCCCCTGCAGCCAGGCTCCTTGGTTCTGAGTCTTGTTTATTCAATGGAGTTAAGGTTGTGGTGTTTTGAATATCATCCCCAAGCCTTCTCCAAAGCAGTGCTCTGGAACTCCGGGGAGGATTTTCCAGCTGTGCCTTTCTGCTGAGTCTAAAGCCTCATGCAGAGCACTTTCTGCTTTTAAGACCTCCAGAGTATCAAGCAGAAGGGCTTTTTATTTGGTTTTATTGGAAGGCATGGGGAAGAAACAAAAGCCAGCCCCAAATCTGTCTGGTATCAAAAGAAGTCAAGCTGAGGTTTCCCTTTGTGTTCAGGAGATCTAATGCAGGGCACAAAAGGCTCTGTTGGATATCAAATGAAAGTCTTATTTGTTAGTCCTTGATGTAAATCCAAGCCTGTTTGATGCACCTTGATGTCAGTCCAGGTCTATTTGACTATCATTTGATACAAATCAATGTCCATTTGATACCAGAAGTCAAGCTGAAGGTTCTCTTTGTGGGCAGGAGATGTAATCCAGAGCACAAAAGGCTCTAGGATCCCTCTGCTAGTCTATTTTTAAGCTAGGCCAAACCATCAGCATTTGAATTGCTCAGGTGGTTTGCTGGTTGCATCTTGATGGGTTTAGGTGAGGACAACTTGTCCTTTATTGGGTGCTGCAACGAGTCCCAGCCCTCAGCTGTGGCATCTGCTTGTTTTCCTGCTCTTTGGAGATAAGTGGTTTACCTCAGGAGGGAAGCAGCTTTGTCCTTTGATCTCAGTTTCTCTGCTGAGGAGCAGAGCTGGAGTTCACCTGATTCAAAGCAGCCCTCCTGGTAGTTGCTCTTCTGAAGCTTCTTCGTGGCTGGGAGGAGTGGGCAGTGCAGCTGCGGGGGGAATTGCCTTCCCATCTGCACCCTGAGATAAGGCTGAGCTGGGGCACCTGCAGGGGGCTTTCAGAGGAGCGGCTCCTGTGAGCTGCCAGGTTAGCTGGCAGCAGCCTCAGCCCTGCTTGGCATTTCCTGAGTGACTCCCAGCACTGCTGCAGTCTTCATGAGGCCGGGTGCTGTGGCCTTGAGTGTGTGCTTGTGCCTGTGGGCACCCAAACCCTCTCTGCTCCCTTCTCGCCTCTCCTGAGACTGCCTAGTGTGGATCCTGGTGAGGTTCAGCAGGCAGAGTTACTGTGGCTGCTCTCCAAGGGCTTTCTCCTGCTGCCTTCCCAGCTGGAGCAGTGGCACAGCTGTGTGTTCCCTTCTCTGCACGAAGGGATTTGACCTCTTTCTCCATCTCCTTGAGCCTGAACCAGAAGAGGGGAGGGTCACAGCTGAGTGGGAGTGGGATCCAAGATGCCTTTCCATTTCACAACAAGGGTTTGGACAAAACAGCCACAGCTGCACTGTGTGTGAGAGCCCCTGCCAAAGCAGCAGTGCCATGGCCCTTGCTGTGGGCTGGCCCAGAGTTGGGTCTCATTGAAATGGTTATACAAGAAGCTCCCTAAGGGAGCTGGCATTGCTTAGCCAGGAGAAGAGGAGGCTCAGGGGAGGCCTTACTGCTCTCTACAGCTACCTGAAGGGAGGTTGTAGCCAGGAGGGGGTTGGTCTCTTCTCCCAGGCACCCAGCACCAGAACAAGAGGACACAGTCTCAAGCTGTGCCAGGGGAACTTTAGGCTGGAGGTGAGAGGAGAAAGTTCTTCCAGAGAGAGTTGTTAGCCCTTGGATGTGCTGCCCAGGGAGGTGGTAGAGTCCCCATCCTGGAGGTGTTCAGAAAGGAATTGGATGTGGCACTTGGTGCCATGGTTTAGTAGTCAGGAGGTGCTGGGTGAGAGGTTGGACTTGATGCTCTTTGAGGTCTTTTCCAACCTTATTGATTCTGTGATACTTAAGCTTGAGTGGGCAGGCAGGAAATGCTCCCAGCTCAGGCTGCATCAAGCCCTCCTTCCTACCTCTTCTCACCCCTACACTTAGGGGGAGCAAGTACTCTGTAGGTTTGGGGAGGGGTAGAGGTGAAGGTAGAGGTAGCCAGGAGCGTGTTCTCAGCACACTGCCTTTGGTAGTGACCTGAGCTTGAGGGGTGTGAGCTGGCCTGCTGCCTGCCAGGATCCCAGAGTGATGCCAGGCTGGAAGGGGCCCCAAGGACCATCTGGTCCAAACCTTTCTAGGTGACAGTCTGGTGGCAATGGGCTGGCCCAGGAGCCTGTCAGGCTGGGCCTTCAAACTGACCCATGTTGGGGGCTCCACTGCTTCCCCTGGGAGCTGATTCCAGTGGTTGACTCTTCTCATGGGGAAACGTTTCCCACTTCTTGCTCTGTCCACCCTGGCCTCCCCACTTCTTGCTCTGTCCACCCTGGCCTTCCCCCTCCAGGTTCTGGGTAACATTCTGTGGGTGAGAAGATGCTCAGTTAGCTTTGAATCACTGTCTTTGTTTTTAAATGAAAATCAGTGTTAGATTTTTAACTGCTGTTCATTTTTAGGTAGCTGTAGCCAGTTGAGCCACTCTTCAAACCAGTGGAAATGAAGCTCAGCTGTGTGGCCACGCTGTGGGATCTCTCTCAAGTGCTGTGGCTTTGCTGGCTCTGGTTCATTACTTGTTTGCCAGCCTCAAACTCCAAGGAACAGGTTGTTCATGGACATTGAACACCAGCAGTGGTCTGGGTTGGTGTTCTCCAAGGTGGTCATCATCTTCCTCCTCTAGGTCAGCCCTGCTTTGAAGATCATTCAGGATGTAGGGCTGGAGTTCAGGCCCAGGGGAGGACCCAGTGTGGCCCTAGGCAGCCTGATCTAGTAGGAGGTGTCCCTGCTGACTGCAGGGGGGTTGGACTGGATGACCTTTGAGGGTCCCTTCCAAGCCAATGGAACCTCTGAATCTGTGAATGAGCATCAGCATCCCTGGAGGTTGTTTAGGAGGAGCCTGGCAGAGGCCCTTGGTGCCCTGGGTTAGTTGATGAGATGGTGCTGGGTGAGAGGTTGGACTCCATGATCTCAAAGCTCTTTCCCAACCTGGTTTATTCTATTCTATCAATCCAGTGTGTCTCTCTGCTAAGGGCACCATGGCTGGAAAAACTTCTTGGTGGGCAGGAAATGAGACAGCTGAGCCTCAGATGATGTTTCCCCAGCTCCCCTTTCTGTGGCTTGCAGCCCAGCAGAAAGCCAGGGCGAGGTACAGGCAGTTGCTGTCTGTTTCTGTTGCTAGATCCTGACAATGTTTCTTTCTTTTTGCAGGTCAGAGAGTTCTTGAGCACCTTCTAATCCTCTTTGAAGCACAGGCAGAGTCAAACTGTTCCAAACATCTGTGCAGTCCCAGTCTGGAGTCAGCTGCTTGGGGCTTTGTTTTTCAGCAGAAGGCCTCTGGAGGGCAGAGGCAGGACTCAGCCCCTCCTGATGTCCATTGGGAGGAGCAGTTCTCCTCGTCACAGAGTTTGTTTGTTAAATGCAGCAGCAGAGCTCTGTTCACTGTTACAATTCAGTCACAAATGCAGAAGACAGCAGAGTGCTGAGAGGTCCCAACTGCTGGGCCTGTTCCTGGGCAGGCCAAGAAGTTCTGGAGTGCTTCCTTGCAGCTTTGTCATGTATGCTGTGAGGTCAGGGGGGGCTTTGGATCTCCTGGGGGGTCATTTGATGTGGAACTGATTGTGGTGGGCATCTCCTTGTTCTGAGGGAACAACCAGTGCAGATGATGGGGAGGGAGAAAGCCTAACACCACCTGGAGCCTGGCACTGCTGTGGCTACCAGGAGAGTTTTGGGGTCTGGTCCCCTTGTGCACTGCAGCTGGGATGCTGAGAGGCTCCCTCTCCTTCTCCTGCACAGTTGGGGTGGGTGTGCTTTTTTCTTCTTTCCATTGCTTCTATTTGTGTTTGTCTCCTCTGAGTTTTGTTCCAGCCCTCCTAAACAGAGCTGGGGTTTGGCAGTTTTGTCAGCTCCCTTTTTCTGCAGAGCGTGAGAGCGGCACCACGGATGAAGGCAGTTGGGGCAGGTGGCCTCCATCTCTAAAGATGGGCTCTAAACTCTCCAGCCACCACTGGGAGGTCAGAGGTGGCTTCCTGCCCTTGTTCCAGCTTCTCCTTTTGTTTACTGGGCCCTCTGGGTGCTCCTGGAAGACAGCTGCAGTGTCAGCAGCAGGCTGCCCTTTCTCCTCAGCTCCTCCTTTGTGGAGAGCTGCTGCTGTAGGCATCTCTTGTTCACTGAGCCACTTCTGCCTCAGGTGCAGAAGCCTCAGCTCTGGAGCATGCACAGATCCAGTGGTGTGGTTCTGAGCTGCTTTCTCCTGCTTTGATCTTCCTGGATGATGGCACAGTTGCTGCTTTTGAATGCAGGATGTGCTTGCAAAGGGTTTTGTTGTTTCCTGTGGTGCCTGTTGCCTGCTCCCTGGGATGGAATCGTTGCCCTTTGTGCTTGGAAAATAAAAGTTGTTGGAAAGAGCTTGGTGGTGGTGTTCCCCTTGTGTCCTGAAAGAAATGCTGATGGAGGTGGCTGGGGCAAGGGTGGCACTCAGGAGGCTGTGTCCTTGGTGTGCAGACTGAATCACAGCCTCACAGCATGGTAGGGGTTGGAAGGGACCTCCAAAGATTGAGTCCAAGCCCCTCTGCCAGAGCAGCCTTTCCTCACAGGGAGCTGTTCCCTGCCTTCAGCAGCTGTGTGGCTCTGTGCTGGCCTCTTCCAAGCAGCTCCCTGAGTCCTTCTTGAACTAGGGACCCAGAACTGGACACAATGTTCCAGCTGTGGCCTCATCAGGACAGAGCAGAGTGGCAGGAAAGCCTCTCTTGCCCTCACTGCCCCTCTTCTAATCCACCCCAGGATGCCCTTGGCCTTCTTGCCCACAGGGGCACACTGCTGGCTCGTGGGCATCATTCTGTTCACCAGAACTCTCAGGTCCCTTGCCCTATGCTGCTCTCCAACAGGTCAGTCCCCAGGCTCTACTGGTCCATGGGGTTGTTCCTCAGGTGCAAGACCCTACCCTTGTCCTTGCTGGATTTCATTCCACTTCTCCCCACCTAACTCTCCAGCCTCTGCAGGTCTGGCTGTAGAGCAGCACAGCCTGAGGGGGGTCAGCTGCTGCTCCCAGCCTGGTGCCATCAGCAAACTCGCTGGCAGCGTCCTCTCTGCCCTCATCCAGGTCATTGATGAATATATTGAACAGCAGTGGTCCCACACCCTCTCCTGAGGGACCCCACTAGCTGCAGGCCTCCAGCTAGGCTCTGTCCCACTGGCCACAACTTGGACTTCTTTCCTTCACCCAGTTCCCACCCGCCTCACTCCCTGATCACGCAGCCCACACTGCTCCGGTTAGCTGCAGGCTGCTGTGGGGGGATGCTCTCCAGATGGTCTCTTGAGATGGGGATAAACCACATCCACTGCTCCCCCACCAGCTACCCACAAGCTGATGTCCTCCTGGAAGGCTTCCAGGCTGGTTAAGCCTGACCATGCTGACTGCTCCCAGGGACCCTCCCGGCCTCAGTAGGGCTGGAGACGGCGCGCAGCACGCAGGCAGCAGGCAGCAGGGTGGTTGGAAGTCCTGGTTAGCACCTCAGCCTTGCCCAGTGAAGGAAAGCTTTTAAAGATCTTTGCTCCAGAATGAAGTGAGGTAGGTGGAATGGCTGAAGATTCTGTTCAGCTTTACTTGAAACACGGAGGGAGGAGCCTTGAAAGCATTCCTGGCTCCAGCCTGAAGCAGTAGCAACTCCCTCTGGCTACCAGTGCAATTGTTCCTGCAGCCTGAGCTGTCAGAACTGGGGATTTAATTGCAGGAATTGGGATGGCAGAGCCAACAGGGCTGAGTTCTAATGAAGGCTTCTTTTCAAGCACAACAGAGCACAGCACAGAGTCTGTGGCAGGTATCTGCAGCCTCGTTCCAGACAGCTTTGCAAAACCCCCCGCTGCCAAGTTTGGGTTTGAGGAGCAAAGGCATCACCAATTATCAGAGCTTTTGAATGGCTGTGGAGGGAAAAAACCAACCCAAACAAACCAAACTAAACCACACAAACAGAGCAAACCCAACCCACCCACCCCCAAGCTTCTCACTGCCCCGAGGGCTGGAGCACACCGAGCTCCACGCAGGACAGAGCCAGCACGACCCAGGAGCAGAGATGTCCTGAGCCCCTTCTGCCCAGGCTCCCAGCACTAAAGCTGTCAGTATTTCTTGCTTCAGTCTATCCCCAGGCTCCCAACAGGAAGGGGTGGTTGTGTTGGGTGTGTGGTGGTTTGGTTCTGGGTCGGGTTTTTTCTTGCCTCCCAGAGCTGTGGAAGGCTCCTGAAGTGCTCTCTGGGCGGGTGATGCGCTTTGCTCTTGCAGCTCTTGGGTAGGAGATGCTCTGCCGGGACTGCTAAAAGAGGTTTTTCTGGTCGAATCCAGGGCCACCAAGAGCAGGAAACAAACTCAAGTTGTGGCTTGGGGGAAGTTGTTGTCATTAGGATCCAGATTAAAAGCCTCATTGGGGGTGGTGGAGTGGTTGTGCCCAGTGCAAGGCTGAGCAAAGCCTCAGCTGGCTTTGAATCCTTGGAGTCTGTTTCCTGCAGAGTGGATTTTGAGTTCTTTTAACCTGTGCCTCAGTTTGTCCTCTGTGTAAAGGATTTTAATGCCTTGAAAACCCTGCCTGCCTTGAAAACCCTTCCCCTTCCCCCCCTCCCTTTTCCCCCCCCCCTTCCCTTTCCCCCCCTCCCCTTCCCCCCCCCCTTCCCTTTCCCCCTTTCCCTTTCCCCCCTTCCCTTTCCCCCCCTTCCCTTCCCCCTTCCCTTTCCCCCCCTTCCTTCCCCCTTCCCTTTCCCCCCCCTTCCCTTCCCCCCCTTCCCTTTCCCCCCTTCCCTTTTCCCCCTTCCCTTTCCCCCTCCCCCCCTTCCCTTCCCCTTCCCCTTCCCCTTCCCTTCCCCCCCTTCCCCTTTCCCCCCTTCCCCTTTCCCCCCTTCCCCTTTCCCCCTTCCCTTTTCCCCCCTTCCCTTCCCCCCCTTCCCTTTCCCCCCCTTCCCTTTCCCCCCCTTTCCCCCCTTCCCCTTCCCCCCCTTCCCTTCACATTGCCTCATGTTTCAATCCTTGGAGCTGTTTTCTGTGCAGAGGATTTGAAGTTTCTTTCCAGTTCTTGAGGTTTCTTTCCCTGCCTTAAAGTTTCTTCCCATATCCACCTCAGTTTTCAATCCTTGGAGCCTCAGTTTGTTTGCAATCCCTCGCAGCTGTGTCCTGTGGAGTGAGCTTTTAAAGCCTTTTAATCTCAATGCCCCTAGAGCAGCAATGGATTTCAGAGGCAGAGCTCCACTGCCCCCAGTTTATGCCCATTGGTTGGTTATTGGTATTTTTCCTCTGTTGAAGCAGACTTTCTGAGGATAGGATAGAAACCACAATGAACATTGAGGTCATTCTCTTCTTTCCCCACTGGCTGAAGGCTTCAGGAACCTTTTGGTGCCCTGAAAGTGGCACAGGAGAAAGCAAACTCAACAGGAACAGCTGAACGTTGAGGTCATTCTCTTCTTTCCCCACTGGTTGAAGGCTTCAGGAACCTTTTGGTGCCCTGAAAGTGACACAGCAGAAAGAATCTCACCACAATCAGTTAAGCACAGAGCAGGGAAGTGGTTCTGAAGACGATGAAGGGGTCTGACAATAAAAAGAAGGGAGCCAGGAGGGTGCAGGGGCTCCCAGGCTGGTCTCCCATTTACTCACTGTGTTGGCTGGGAGTAAATCTCTCTCTGCCTCAGCCTTTTAACCTCTAAATATTGCTATCTCCCCGTGCCTGTAGTGCTGTGATAAGTGACTGAGAGTGAAGGCAGCCCTGGGTTTAGATTATCATTGCCCCCCACCCCGGGATGTTTTGCTATCCTCATGAATCACTGCACTGTCAGGGTTGGAAGGGAGCTCAAGGCTCATCCAGCTTCCAGCCCCCCTGCCGTGGGCAGGGACACCTCACCCTAGAGCAGCTTGCTCAGACTGATGGCCAGGGGAGATGGTTTGTTTTCCGAGGGGCTCTAAGAGCTCTTGGGGGTCAGCCGTGTGGGAGGTTGTTTGCTGCACTCAGGGCAGGAAAGGAAACTGAAGGGCAGACTGGAAGCTGCTGGCAAAAGCTGGGCTGCTGTGGGTGCCCGAAGGTGGTGGTGAAGCTGTGAGCTGCCTCTGCCACACGAGGTCATCCTGTCCTCAGTGCTTGCCTGCCACAGGAGCCTTCACAGCATCTCAGGACGTTAGAGATCATCCGGTCCAGCCCCCCCGCCAGAGCAGGGGCACCCAGGGCAGGGCACACGGGAACACATCCCGGGGGGGTTGGACTGTCTCCAGAGAAGGCTCCAGGGCTCCAGCACCCTCACGGCCACAAAGTTTTTTCTCATGTTCAGGTGGAACCTCCTCTGCTCCAGCTGGCCCCCAGTGCCCCTTGTCCTGTCCTTGGACTGGCTTTGGGGAAGGTAAAGGAGGAAGAGGTCACTCCCTGCTGGAGCACAGCCCGCTGAAGTGATTACTAAATACTCTGCTGAATGAGCTAAATCTTGATCTCTGGAGGGAGGGCAGCGGAGCACAACCCTGCTGGATTAAGTGGAAGACCAGAAAAGGCTGAGCTAATGGGGAAAGGGCTTGACACCGTGAGGTCTCCGTGCAGCTGCCAGCTGCTCCTGCTCGGGGGTGAACATCAGTGCATGGATAACGCTAATCCCGGGGAGCCTGAGCAGGAGCAGCGCTCTGGTGCTGAGCTGGCAGCCCCGGTGCAGGCAGAGAGCAGCTGAAGCAGCTTAGGGCTGTCCTGGCTGAAGCCACACGCAGCACTTTGTGTGCCAAAGAGGAGCCCGCGGTGGGGATGGCTCCTCTGAGATGCTGACTTGAAATCCAGCAGTGCCAGGGAGTGTGCATGCAGCCCTGGGAGTGAGGGGGGAGGGAGTTGGCATATGGGAGGTCATCCATAAGGACCAGGATGAGCTGGAGAGGTGTGCCCAGGTGAACCTCATGAGGTTCAGTAAGGCAAAGTGCAGGGTCCTGCACCCGGGCCAAAGCAGTCCTTTGAGATTGAGAGTGGCCCTGCAGAGAAGGGCTTGAGGTGCAGGTGGGTGAGGAGCTGGGCAGGAGCCAGCAGTGGGCACTGGCAGCACAGAAGGCTAAGGGCAGCCTGGGCTGCATCCAAAGCAGTGTGGCCAGAGATGGAGAGAGGGGATCCTGCCCCTCTGCTCTGCAGACCTCACCTGCAGGGCTGTGGACAGCTCTGGGACCCTCAGCACAGGAAGGACATGGAGCTGATGGAGAGGGTCCAGAGGAAACCATGAAGATGATCAGAGGGCTGGAGAGCCTCTGCTGTGAGGACAGCTTGGGAGAGTTGGGGTTGTTCAGCCTGGAGAAGAGAAGGCTCCAGGCAGACCTAATGGCTGCCTTGCAGTACCTGGAGGGGCTACAAGAAGGCTGCAAAGGGACTGTTTGCAAAGCCCTGCAGGGAGAGAATGAGGGGCAATGGTTTGAAGCTGGAAGAGGGGAGATTGAGGCTGGAGATTAGGAAGAAATTCTTGCCAGTGAGGTGGGGAGGCACTGGCACAGGCTGCCCAGGGATCTGAATGTCCCCTCCCCCGGAGGTGTTCAAGGCCAGGCTGGATGAGACCTTGCTCAGCCTGGGCTGGTGGAAGCTACCCCTCCCCATGGCAGGGGGTTGGGACTGGATGATCCACCAGCCCAGGTTGCTCAAGGCTTCATCCACCCTGGCTTTGAGCACTTCCAGGCCGTGGGCACAGCTCTCTGCCAAGCCCTCTCTGCACCTTTGGCTTTGCCCCCTCTGGAGCCAGCTCCTGGCCTTTACCCTGCCCCTCTCAGCTGTGTACAGCAGCCTCAGGTCATTGACTGCTTTGTTGCAGCACACTGCTGGGCTGGACCTGCTGCCCGTGCCCTGCCTGCGTGCTGCCTGCGCTGTGCCTCGGGAGGAGAGGAGCTGAGGAGCTGCTGTCCCCGAGAGCAGGACCTGCCTTGAGGTATCTGCTGCTTACCTGCCTCACTGCTTGTCTCGGGAGCCTGCCTCCCAGTCTTCCCCTGGGCTCCCTTGAATCCTGCCTTCAGTTTTGGGCCCCTCACTCCAAGGAGGACATTGAGGGGCTGCAGCATGACCAGAGAAGGTCAACCAAGCTGGGGAAGGGTCTGGAGACCCCCAGGTGAGCCCGGGGGTCCCTCCCCAGCTGGCATTCTGTGTTTCGGTGTGGGCAGGGCTGCCCTTGGGCGATGCTCAGGTGCTGTGGGCACGGGGAGCTCTGGGCATCGTTTCCCATTGCATGTGCCACATCCTGTGGTGCCTCAGTGGTGCTGGATCAGCTCAGGGGAGCAATGGCTTTCCATGGCCTCTCTGACTGACCGACCCAGGCCCTGTGTGCCGCGGGGGTTTGCCCACTTTGCAGACTCTTCCTGCCTGAACATTTCCTCTCCTCCCCAGGCTGCTCACCCCTGATGCACTCCAAGGGATAATGCAGCTCCGTTTGATGTTTTATTGATGGCCTGCACTAGCCTGTTGCTCTCAGATGGGAACAGCTCCAGCACCTGCTTGCACTTTCCAGCTTTAAGCACGGCTGTTAGCGTTGCTTCTGGGATTGCCTTTCCCACCCAGCTGCAGTCATTTAGGCAGCAGGTCAGGAAGCCTGGCTGGAAGTGCAGCAGCTCTGCCTGTGGGGCATGGGCTGAATGTCTCTGCATCTGCTGAAGCCCCTCTGCAGGACCTTCCTTTCAGTCAGGACTCTCCTGCATCTGCTGTGCTGCCTTTGGAGGGCTTTGCTTTGCCTGCTCTTCTCTGCTGGTCTCCAGCACTGGACTGTAACCACCCAGGTGGTCACCCTCACCCTTTTGAGGCACTGGGTGGTGAGCCCTGCTCTGCTCAAGTCCTCCTGGCTCCTGTGTGCTCTGACTGAACTGCTGGCTGTGGACATTCTGAGCCTTGTCTTGGGGAGCTGTGACTGCTTGGAGAGCCTGGAAGCCCTTTCTGCCAGGGGATTTGATCTGTCCTGCACTGTTGCTGCTGCCTGGGACAGTGTCTCCACGGCCATGGCATGAGTTTGCCTTTCACTAGCGAGTCCTTCAGGTCTTGAGTTTCAGTGTAGCCACCACAGCTCTCAGCCTGCTGTAAGTACTGCTCTCCCCTTCTGCTCCATGTCAGGGTGTTTGGGGGGCTCTGTCTCCTGGTGGCTTTCTTAGCCTCTCTTTGAGGGAAGGTTGAACAAAGCAATTTGATTGTTTTCCAAGCCCTACCCCCTGCAAAGTGTGTGTCCTCCTTCCCTCCCCACCCCTCCTTCTGGCTCGGATGAACAGCAGCTTGAACCTTTTAACTGCTGCCTGAGTGGTTGGGGAGGATGGAAGGAGCTAGAGGGAAGCTCTCAGTTGCTGTTTGTCTTTTTATTGATTGATTTCATTTATTAAAGAGAGGGATTTGAGACAAATGTGAAAGGAAAGAGATGTCACTATGAGCTTGGGGTGTAATCAGCCTGAAGTGGGGATGTAAAGTGAAGGTACTGAACGAGGAGAGTTCAGCTTGTGCCCTGGACAAGATGTGCTGCTGGCAGGAGGCAGGCTGTGGTCTCTGTAAGCCATGCTGGGGGCTGCAAACACAGACACCTGGGGAGATGGAAGAGGTGGCTGGACTTGCATGGGAGCTGCCAGCTACTCCAGAGCTTAAAAGGTTCTCCTGCTCTGGTTTTGTGCGTGGCAGTGGGGGCAGAGTGCCAGCTGGAGAGGAGAAGCTGCTGCAGAAGGCAGCACGGTCAGCCCCGGGAGCGGGAGGCTGCCTAACTGTGGCCGGGTGCCTCTGAGTCTGGACTCCAGGCAGCGGCCAGGAGGTGTTTGCTGCTGCTCCGTGGTTGATGCTGGTGGCTGGGTCCTCACCAACTGGAGGGAGAGAAAGCTGAGCCCAAGGGAGGGGCAAACAGAGCCTTCAGTCTGCAGCATGGGCTCCATAGGCTCATGGAATGGGAGGGACCTTAACGACCATCCAGTTCCAAACCCTCCCACCAGCACAGCTTGCTCAAAGCCTCCTCCAACCTGGCTTGGAATGCCTCCAGGCAGGGGACATCCACAGCCTCCCTGTGCCAGTGTCCCCCCACCCTCACTGTCAGCAATTTCTTCCTCATCTCCAGCCTCCATCTCCCCTCTCCCAGCTCAAAGCCATTGTCCTCATCCTGGCACTCCCAGCCCTTGTCACAAGTCCCTCCCCAGCCCTCCTGGAGCTCCTTCAGGTACTGGCAGGCTGCTCTGAGGTCTCCCTGCAGCCTCCTCTTCTCCAGGCTGAACAGCCCCAACTCCCTCAGCCTGTTCCTACAGGGGAGGTTCTGCAGCCCTCTGATGCTCCACTCCAGCAGCTCCAGGTCCTTCTCGTGCTGGGCCCCCAGATCCGGAGGCAGTGCTCCAGGTGGGGTCTCAGTGGAGCAGAGGGGCAGAGTGCCCTCCCTGCCCTGCTGCTCTGCCTGCTTTGGGTGCAGCCCAGCAAGGCTAACTGGGAGGCTGAGGCTCAATAAGCCAAGGTAAGGACCATGCTGGGCTTGGACTCTTTGGTGGTTAACTGCCTTGTGTCCTGAGGCAGAGGAGGTCTCAACTCTCTCCATGGTGTTCAGCAAATCCCATCCAGGGCTGTAAGGTGCAGCCTTGGCTGTGCCAGGCCAGGTACTTCATCTATTGATTTCCTCTTCAAAAGCTGTCCAGCTAGGGACCTGTTGTTTGCTGCTGGCTGATTGATTGCCCAGGGACAATCCTGCCAGCAGTGCTCCTGTTCAGTCCCACCAGCTGGAGAGGCAGGGGGCTGTTGGAAAGGGAAAATACTCACACCAAGAGCTGAGCCTCTTACTGAGGTGATTGTTACAGTTGTCTTCAGCTGGCAGGATAGGAGAGAGGATAGAATAGAATTAACCAGGTTGGAAAAGACCTTTGAGATTATCAAGTCCAACCTCTCACCCAGCACCATCTCATCAACTAAACCATGGCACCAAGGGACTCAGCCAGGCTCCTCCTAAACACCCTCCAGGGATGGGGACTCCACCACCTCCCTGGGCAGCACATCCCAAGGGCCAATCTCTCTTTCTATGAAGAACTTCCTCCTAACATCCAGCCTGAACCTCCCCTGGCACAGCTTGAGACTGTGTCCTCTTGTTCTGCTGCTGGGGTGCCTGGGAGAAGAGACCAACCCCCACCTGGCTACAACCTCCCTTCAGGGAGTTGGAGAGAGCAATGAGGTCTCCCCTGACCCTCCTCTTCTCCAGGCTAAGCAAGCCCAGCTCCCTCAGCCTCTCCTCCCAGGGCTGTGCTCCAGACCCCTCCCCAGCTTTGGACTAGCTCTTGGGTTCATGTTGGTTACTGAAGCTTCAGTTCAAAGCAGCTTCACAGAAATCCCACCAGGAAAGAGAGGCCATGAAGAGATCCAGGGTGAGACTGAGGTATTTCTAGGCTGGCTTTGAGGTAGGCTATTGCTAAATGGCATCCACAAAGGTCTCTGTAGCATGCAAAATCCAGCAGGAGTTGGGAAATGAGGGCTGGAGCTGACTTGCAGGCACCGGTTGGGGCTGGCAGGGCTGTGCTGTCAGCAGTAACCAAACACTGCTCCTGCTTCAGCAGCAGCCTGGCCCATGTGGGCACTGCCTCTGCAAACAACCATTCATCATCCTGTTTCTGCTTTGCACAAGTGATGAGAGAGGAGAATCACACCCACAGGATGCTGGGTTCATAGAATCAGGGAGCTGTTTGACTTGGAAAAGACCTCCAAGATCTTTGAGCCCAACCTTCAACCCAAGGCCACCGCGGCCCCAGGTGCCATGGCCCCAGGTGCCATGGCCACACCTTTCTTGACATTCCCAGGGCTGGGGACTCCTCCACCTCCCTGGGCAGCCTCTTCCAACCCCTGACCACTCTGGCAGCAAAGACATTTTTCCTCCTCTCCAATCTAAGCCTCCCCTGGCACGATTTCAGGCCACTGCCTCTCCTTCTGTCACCTGAGATTAGGGAGAGGAGCCCAGCCCTCACCTCATGGAACCTCCTTTCAGGGACTTGTTTCAATGAGGTCTCTCTTCAGCCTCCTGCAGTTCCCTCCTCCCCAGCCCTGCTCTCCAGACCCTTCCCCAGCTTGGTTGCCCTTCTCTGGACCTGCTCCAGCCTCTCAATGCCCTCCTTGGAGTGAAGGGCCCAAGACTGACCTCAACACTTGAGTACTGTGGTGTCCTTCAGCGGCCAAAATGAAGGGTCTTAGCTTTCCCCTCGCACCTCAGAGCTGGGAGGAAGATCTGTTTTGGCCTGGAAGTGGTGTTGAAAGGAGAGAGCAGGGAAGGGGTGGGGAGGGGCAATGACCTGAAGCGAGCAGGATGTGTCCCGTACCTCGCCGAGGGCATGAGCCGAGCAGGGACCAGCCCCAGGGGGCTTGTAGGTGCTGGAAGGCAAAGGATTGATGGAGCCTTGGGTGCAGGTCTGTTCAGCCAGGAGGCTAAAGGGAAGGAAAATGCTGAGCTGCTTTTCCACAGGTGACAGCCGTAAGCTCGGTGGACCTCCGGGCGCTGCGGTTGTGAGCGCTGGGGTTCAACCCCGGTCCTGGGAGGGACCAGGGGCAGAGTGCAGCTTAAGGCAATCCTGGGGCTGCAGCGTGAGCTGTGCCGTTAACCTCTGGTACCTTGAGCCCCTGCCAAGGCTTCAGCCTTCAGAGAGCAGGTGGCTGCTGCCTTCCTGCCGCGCCAGTGACGCAGCAGAGCCTCTGCTCTGGCCCTGCGGGCTGGACGGCTGGGCAGCAGCCGGGGGGGGAGAGAGGCAAGTGGAGGGGAGGAGAGAGGCAAGTGGAGGGGAGCAGCCCGGGGAGGAGAGGGGCAAGTGGAGGGGAGCAGCCCGGGGAGGAGAGAGGCAAGTGGAGGGGAGCAGCCCGGGGAGGAGAGAGGCAAGTGGAGGGGAGCAGCCCGGGGAGGAGAGAGGCAAGTGGAGGGGAGCAGCCCGGGGAGGAGAGAGGCAAGTGGAGGGGAGCAGCCCGGGGAGGAGAGAGGCAAGTGGAGGGGAGCAGCCCGGGGAGGAGAGAGGCAAGTGGAGGGGAGCAGCCCGGGGAGGAGAGGGGCAAGTGGAGGGGAGCAGCCCGGGGAGGAGAGGGGCAAGTGGAGGGGAGCAGCCGGGGAGGAGAGGGGCAAGTGGAGGGGAGCAGCCCGGGGAGGAGAGGGGCAAGTGGAGGGGAGCAGCAGGGAGAAGAGAGGGGCAAGTGGAGGGGAGGAGAGAGGCAAGTGGAGGGGAGCAGCAGGGGGAGGAGAGAGGCAAGTGGAGGGGAGCAGAATTCCCTTCAGGAATTGAATCCTTGCTTTTCTCTCTCCCAGTGCTGAAGGTTTGTAAGCCCTGGGCTACTTGTCAAGGGCAGGGTTCAGCCTCCTGCTGCTTGTAGCCTGTTGGCTGATGGGGCTACAAGCCTATGGATGATGAAGCTGTAGGGATGTGGTTGTTTCCCTCTCCCGGGCACTGGTGAGGCTGCACCTCACATCCCGGGGTCAGTTTTGGGCCCCTCACCCCCGAGAGGGATGTTGAGGGGCTGGAGCATGTCCAGAGAAAGAGCAAGAGAGCTGGGGAAGGGTGTGGAGAACAGGGCTGGGGAGGAGCAGCTGAGGGAGCTGGGGGGATTTAGAGTGGAGAAGAGGAGGCTGAGGGGAGAGCTCATTGCTCTCCACAGCTCCCTGAGAGGAGGCTGGAGGCAGATGGGGGTTGGTCTCTTCTCCCTAGTATCCCTGGAGGTGCTGAAGAGACCTGTGGCCACGGCACTTGGGGCCATGGTTTGGTGGCCATGGCGGGGTTGGGTTGCTGGTTGGACTGGATGACCTCAGAGGGCTTTTCCAACCCAAACAACTCTGTGATGCTACAATCCCACTGCTGTCTTTTCCCTGCCAGATAGAGAGGTCAAAGAATGAAGGAGGCCTCCACAAAGCTGGCAGGCTGCTTGTCTTGTGCCTTCTGCTGGCACAGCTGGTGGAAAGGATCTTGCTGTCAGTGCAGGATCTGGCTGGGGAGGCTGGAGCAAGCTCCCTGTGGCCAGAGTGCTTGCTCCCCAGGAAGGGCTGCACTCACCCTGCCAGCCCTTGGCTCCATGGAGCGAGGTGGAGCTGTGAGGACAGCTAGCTCCCAGCAGAGCCTGGCCTCGGAGCCAAGGTCTGGACAGAGCTGGTTGTTTGCACTGCCTCTTAGCTGAGCACATGTGAGAGTGACAACCCCTGGCACGAGAGGGACAGCCACCTGCTGGGGGGCGGGCAGAGGAGGACACCAAGAGCGTCAGAGGGCTGCAGAACCTCCCCTGTGGGGACAGGCTGAGAGAGGTGGGGCTGCTCAGCCTGGAGAAGAGAAGGCTGCAGGGAGACCTTAGAGCAGCCTCCCAGTGCCTGAAGGGAGCTCCGGGAGAGCTGGGGAGGGACTGCTGAGAAGGGGCTGTGGGGGCAGGACGAGGGGCAAGGGACTGCTGAGAAGGGGCTGTGGGGGCAGGACGAGGGGCAAGGGACTGCTGAGAAGGGGCTGTGGGGGCAGGACGAGGGGCAAGGGACTGCTGAGAAGGGGCTGTGGGGGCAGGACGAGGGGCAAGGGTCTGAAAGCGGAGCAGGGCAGAGTTAGGTTGGAGCTCAGGAGCCAGTTCTGCACCATGAGAGCAGGGAGATCCTGGAGCAGATTAAGGGATGTGGTTGAGGCTCCATCCCTGGAGACATTCGCGTTTAGCCTTCATGTGGCCCGGGGCAGCCTGCTCCAGTTGGAGATGTCCCTGCTGGCTACAGGGGGGGTGGGCAGGATGACCTCTGGGGCTCCCTCCCAGCCCAGCGCAGCCTTCGGTTCTGCCCTGCTGCCCACGGGCGGCTCGCTCGGCGTGCGGGGCTGCTGCTGCCACCGCGATCCCGCTCGGGGGGAGCTTGGGAAAGAGCCATTGTCAGCCCCAAACTGGCCAGTGGCTGTGAGCCTCTCTTATCCCCGCTGGACACCTCTCCGGTGGTGGGGTGAGGAGGGGAGGTGAGCCCTGCTGCGGCGAGCACGGCGGGGTGCCAGCGCCGGAGGGTTTGTTTGAGATGAGGGCAGGCAGGTGAACCCTCTGCAAATGTTTGTGGAGAGAGGCTGGAGCAGAGCTTGGCTCCTGCAACCTCTTGCTGCACAGGGGCTGGGCTTTGGAAGATGATTTTTTTTCCCTTGGTTCTCTGAGTCGCTGAGAACAAGAGGACACAGCCTCAAGCTGTGCCAGGGGGGCTTCAGGCTGGAGGTGAGGAAGAAGCTTTTCCCAGCAAGAGAGATTGGCCCTTGGGATGTGCTGCCCAGGGAGGTGGTGGAGTCCCCATCCCTGGAGGTGTTTATGAAGGGCCTGGATGAGGCACTTGGAGCCATGGTTGAGTTGATGAGATGGAGCTGGGTGAGAGGTTGGACTGGATGGTCTCGAAGGTCTTTTCCAACCTGCTCTGCTCTGCTCTGCTCTGCTCTACCCTACTCTAGTTTGCTGTAGCACAGAATCACAGAGTGCCCTGGGTTGGAAGGGATCCTCAAAGCTCCTCTTGCCCAACAACCCTGCGGGCAGCAGGGACACCTCCAACTGGATCAAGCTGCTCAGGGACCCAGCAAGTTTCACCTTGCATGTCTGCGGGGATGGAGGCCTGAACCACATCCCTGGGCAAGCTGCTGCAGTATCTGCCCATTCTCATTGTGAAGAGCTTCCTCCTGATGCCCAACCCAAACACCTCTACAGCAAACCCTGTGTTTGCTGCATGAGCAGGGCCAGGCAGGAGCAGAAGCCCAACGCTGGTGGCACAGTAATGATCCAAGTGCCTTCCTCAGGTCCCACAGCTGCTTGTCTTGGCCACAGAGAGGAGAAACCACTCCTTGCTGCTCTGTGATAATAAGCTGGGCTGATGTCCTGATGGGAATCCACCTTTAGCAGAGCCCCAGGGCCTGCACAGCTAATTGAGAAGGGTTTGGAAGCTGCAGCCTGGCTCAGCCAAGCTGCTGACTGCTTCACCTGGCAGCTAACAGCCTCTTTCTTTTCTTGCCTTTTCTTTTTGTTGTTGGCCCTGGGCCCTTTCAGAGGCCTCTGGGCACAAGGTAAATGATGTCTTTTATTTGTCATAGGCACCTGGCAGCTCCTGGTGTGGCTGGCACCCTCTGAGCCTCTTGCAATCCTCCAGTGTGTGCTGCTGTAAAGCTGAAGGGTGACTTACTCCAGGAGCACAAAGAGTGAGCAGAAATGCGTCAAAGGTAATGGAGGAGGAGGAGGAGGAGGAGGAGGAGGAGGAGGTCCCCAGCTGAGCTGTGCTCTGCTGGTGTCTTCTGACCAATCCACAGCAAACCTCTGCCTCAGCTGGACACATGGCTGCCATAGCTTGGTTGGATGCTTCCAGCTTGTAGTTGTATGATGGGAGGAGAGGGAAAAGAGAGGCAAAACATAAACTGGGAAGAGGAAAACATAAACTGAGAAGAGAGGTAAAACATAAACTGGGAAGAGAGACAAAACATAAACTAGGAAGAGGAAAATATAAACTGAGAGGAAATTAAAACATAAACTGAGAAGAGAGGTAAAACATAAACTGGGAAGAGAGACAAAACATAAACTGAGAAGAAAGGAAAACAAACTGAGAAGAGAGGTAAACCATAAAGTGGTTCTCTGGTGTCAAGGCATGGGTCAGCAATGGGGCCCTCAACACAAGGCAGACAGGGACCTGCTGAAGTGGGTGCAGAGGAGGCCACAAAGATGCTCAGAGGGCTGCAGCACCTCTGCTATGGGGACAGGCTGGAAGAGTTGGAGCTGTTGAGCCTGGGGAGGAGAAGGCTGCAGGGAGACCTCAGAGCTGCACTGCAATACCTGCAGGGGACCTGCAGGAAGGCTGGGGAGGGACTGTTCAGAAGGGTTTGTGTGGACAGGAGAATGGGCAATGGTCTGAAACTGGAGCAGGGCAGAGTGGGGTTGGACATCAGGAGCAAGTTCTGCACAGTGAGGGTGGGCAGACTCTGGGGGATGTGGTTGAGGCTCTGTCCCTGGAGACATTCAAGATGTGGCCCTGGGCAGCCTGCTCCAGCTGGAGGTGTCCCTGCTGCCTGCAGGAGGGTTGCACAAGGTGACCTTTGAGGATCCCTTCCAACCCCATGCAGCCTGTGAGAGGTCCTCTAGTGCCTGTGGCACTTGGCTGCAGCCTTGAGTGAGTGTGCCCTGGCTTGTGGACTGGTGTGGGGGTTTGGAAATGTCTTATGGGAAGGACTTCTGCAGCCCTGTGAACCAAAGGGAAAGCAGGACTGGGCTCTTGGATTGCTCCAGGCCTGAGCAATGCCACAGAGGCAGAGGAGGTCTGGTCCCTGCAGAGAGCAGAATGCGGGGGCAGCAGCCTCGGAACAGAGCTGTTCTTGTGGGGAAAAGGCCTTGGTTGTGAGAGCTGCACTCACCTGCACAGCCCTGCGGGGCACCTGCAGCCTTGGAACTGCCTGCACAGGCACTTCAGCACCCAAGCCCCTCCTGAGAGGAGATCCTGCCAGCTCCTGTCGTGGCAGGGCTGGGCAGTCTTCAGCGCTGCTTTCTGAGCCTCTGCCAGCTGGGCCTTGCCTCCCTCCCTCTCCCCCCTCCTGCCTCCTCTCTCTCTCCCCCCTCCTGAGATGAGAGTGCTCAAGGTCTCCTGTGGCTTGAAGCAGTCTGGGAGCAGCAGGTTGGGATTTCCATCTCTGAGGTGCTCGGTGTGGAAGCTTCCCTTGGTCCCCCACGGGTTTCAGAGCAGCGGTCCTCAACAACGCAGGGAGTGGGTGATGCCCGAGGACTGCTGGATGGAAGCTAGCTGCAAGCAATGGCTTGAAGGTCTTAGCTTCTGAGAAAGGTTCTCAAGGTGTGCACCTCCTGGAGAGGCGCTCAGAGCTGCTCGCCAGCTCTGGCGAGCCCTGCCTGGAGCAGGGGCCGCTGGATGGCGCTGTTGCCTTGCGCTGTGCCAGCCCCCAAAGTGCTTACTGAAGAGCCGGGAGCTGGACTGGCCAGGAATGTGCCAGGGGAGAAGTGGCTCTGGGACGCAGGGCTGGCGTCAGCAGGCACGGCTGGGATGCGCGCTTAGGTGATGGCATTTCAGGGGGGAGCTGTGCCTCCGGGTCAAGCAGGGAAAGGCAGAGGAGGGTGGCTGCTGGTGAGCCCTGGGGAGGGCACAGCAGCGCAGCCACAGCACGGGAGGGGCTGGGAGGCACCTCTGCAGGTCATCCAGTCCAAACCCCTGCCAAAGCAGGGTCACCCCGGGCAGGTCACCCAGGAATGCAGAGGCTCCACAGAAGGAGACTCCACCAGCGCTCTGGGCAGCCTGCTCCAGGGCTCAGCACCCGCACAGGGGAAAAAAGTTTTCCCTTCTGTTCCCGTGGCACCTCCTCTGCTCCAGCTTCTCCTCATGCTGAGCTGGAGCCTCCTGGGTTCTGCTTTGTGTCCCTTGTGCCTCCTCCTACCACAGGGCACCTCAAAGACCCTCCAGTGCCCACCCCCTGCCATGGGCAGGGACACCTCCCACCAGCCCAGGTCGCTCAGGGCCTCATCCAGCCTGGCCAAGAGGTATCCACAACTTCCCTGGGCAACCTGTTGCAGTGGAAGGGGCATGGACCTGCAGGGAGGAGGAAGAGGAGGAGCAGGTCCCAGCTCTGGTCCTGGAAGCTAATGGTCTAAAAAATGAAGCAAACCCACCAAACCCAGGGAGGGGGCACCCAGGACCTCCCTGGGCAGCCTGTGCCGGTGTCTCCCCACCCTCACTGTCAACAATTTCTTCCTAATTTCCAGTCCTGAGCTGCTCTCCTGAAGCTTTAGTCCATTGCCTCTCCTCCTGGAGTGCTTGAGGTGCAGTTATGCAGGCAAAGCTGCCCAGGATGTGCCATGTGGCTGCTCTGCCCCCTGGCACTCGGGGGAGAGCCAGCCCTGCCGTTCCGGCTCCCATCCCTGGCATTCCTCCTTAAAAGAGGAAAAAAAAACCAACCCCTGCCTGCCTGCCTGCCTGGAAACTTTCCTGGTTCATGCCTGTGCAGAGATTTAGGGAAAGTTCTTCGGAGCTGGAGGTAGCCAGAGGGTGGTAAAAGCGCTGGGGGTGAACGATTAGGCGGCGCAAGGTGTCACTGCGCTGCCGGGAGGCCGTCGGGGCGCAGCCCCCTCTGCCCTCCGCGCCTTGCCGCTCCAGCCGGCACGGCGAGCCCGCCGTGGGAACACCTGCGAGACGTGGCTGCCTGGGGAGGGGCGGGGGGCTGAGGAAGGTTCTGCTCGGCCGAGCAGAAATGCTGATTTCAGGCCTCCATTACCCAGCCGTGAGCTCAGCGCGGCGGCTGCTGACGGGGTTTGAGGCTGCCTCACGCTCGGGCGGGGCCGGGGAAGGGCGCACCGAGCGGGCAGAGCGGCTCCCCTCCCGCCGCCGGACTGCATCCCCCGCGGCTGCTGCTGCGCCACGTGCTGCAGCTCCGGGGGAGGCCACAGAAATGGTCTGAGGGCTGGGGGGACCTCCAGAGAAGGGCAACGAGGCTGGGGAGGGGTCTGCAGCACAGCCCTGGGAGGAGAGGCTGAGGGAGCTGGGGTTGCTTAGCCTGGAGAAGAGAAGGCTCAGGGGAGACCTTCTTGCTCTCTGCACCTCCCTGAAGGGAGGTTGTAGCCAGGAGGGGGTTGGTCTCTTCTGCCAGGCACCCAGCACCAGAACAAGAGGACACAGTCTCAAGCTGTGCCAGGAGAGGCTTAGGCTGGAGGTGAGGAGAAAGTTCTTCCCAGAGAGAATTGTTGGCCCTTGGGATGTGCTGCCCAGGGAGGTGGTGGAGTCCCCATCCCTGGAGGTGTTCAAAAAAGGCTTGGATGTGGCACTTGGAGCCAGGGTTTGATTAGTCATGAGGTGCTGGGTGACAGGTTGGACTTGATAATCTCTGAGTTCTTTTCCAGCCTTATTGATTCCATGACCTCTGGTGTGAGGCCAGGCTGGGAGAGTTGGGGTTGCTCAGCCTGGAGGCTCCAGGGAGACCTTCTGGTAGCCTTTCAGTGTCTAAAGGGGCTGGTCAGAAAGCTGGGGACAGACCTTGGGGCAGGGCCTGTTGTGACAGGGCAAGGGGTGATGGTTGGAACTGAAAGAGGGAGAGCTCAGCCTGGAGAAGGTGGTGAGAGCCCAGGTTGCCCAGAGAGGTGGTGGATGCCCCAGCCCTGGCACCATTGCAGGTCAGGTTGTGTGGGGCTCTGACCAACCTGCTCCAGTTGCAGCTATCCCTGCTGACTGCCGGGGGCTTGGGTTAGATGAGCTTTGAGGGTCCCTCTGAACCCAACCCAGGCTGGGATTCCATGACTCCTGCCTCTCTCCCAGCGGGAAGGACACTCAGGTTGTGCTTCCCAAAGCCACTCAGGCTGCTGGGCTGGAGGGAGCTGAGCAGGTGCTGAGATGCTGCTGGTAGGGGGGAGAGGACCAGAGAGAGGATGTGGGTTACATCTGAAAAGCCTTCTTGATGCCAGCTGGGTTATGGCTTGGTGCCACTGGAAGAGCAGACAGCTCTTCAGGTTTAGTCATGCCCTGTGCTTATTATAGTTGCTGCTGTGGGATTCCAGCAGCCTGCCAACTGTGAGTGCCTGTCAGGAGGTTGGCATCCCAGCAGCACAGCAATCTGCCTGCTCTTGGGGGCAGAGCCACTGACAGCTGCCTGGAGACACTGGGTGGGAAGAGCAGGTGCCCAGACCGAGGAGATGCTAACCCTGGGTAGGGAAAGGGGCATGATGCCAGCCTGGCAGGACAGGGGCTGTTGCCAGGCAGGTGTCTGCAGGCCTGGGGGCTACCCAGGAGAGGCATTCCTCTGCTTCTGCCAGGGCTAGCCCATCTCTCCCAAATGAGCAAACACTTGGGCAAGGCTTGACTGGCAATGCCCTAGCTGGGAATCCAGCTCTGCAGTGCCCAGCCGCGTGTGTGGGGCAGTGGGAAGCTTACTGCAGCCCTTTCTGCACCCTGAGCTGCAGGCAGGGGTCTTCTGCCCAAATCCCTGCTTGCTTGCTGAGCCCTGGCTGCAGGAATAGCAGAGAGCCAGCTCTCCAGGGAAGGAGCAGCAGGATGGGCTCAGGAAGGACAGGGCACTGTGCTGAAGCTGGTGTCTTCTAGTAGGGAATCACAGCCCAAAGTCTAGAGAGAGAAGGGCAAAATGCAGTGGTGGAAGTGACTTGCAAAGCTGATGGCTTGCTCAACCCAGCACCACCATGGCCCCAAGTGCCATGGCCCCAGGTTTCTGGAACCCCTCCAGGGATGGGGACTCCACCACCTCCCTGGGCAGCCTCTGCCAGGCCCTGACCACTCTTGCAGCAAAGAAATTTTCCTCATCTCCAGCCTCAGCCTCCCCTGGCACAATTTCAGGCCATTGCCTCTCCTTCCATCACCTGAGACTAGGGAGAAGACCCCAGCCCCCACCTCACTGCAACCTCCTCTCTGGGAGCTGTAGAGAGCAATGAGCTCTCCTCTCAGCCTTCTCTTCACCCCCAGTTCCCTCAGCTGCTCCTGCCCAGCCCTCTTCTCCAGACCCTTCTTCTGCTCCTTCCCTCCCAGATCACCACTGCCAGTGCCTGGCCAGCTGAAGTTGGAGTGGGCAGACGTTTGCAGTGGTGATTTGGCAGCTTGCTGGACAGCCCTGCTCCTGCCGACCCTCCAGCCTCTCTGTCTCGCCCCTGAGGGCAGAGCACAAAGCTGATCTCTTTGCCAAAGCCCTTTGCCCTTGTGGGATGGAGTGAGGAGCATCTGGAAGAAGAATAACAGCAGGCAGGGAGGCAAGGCAGGGAGCACCTCTTGGTGCTTTGTCTTCTGCTTGGTCTCCGCCGACGAGGGTGAGGATGGACCTAATGAATCTGCATGGAGACGTGGAAGAAGCAAACAGCTGTCTCTGGAGTGCTGTGGGAAGTGAAGAGGACTTTATTTCCACCTGGCTGCTCTGGCATGGGGAAGGACTTCCAGTAGGCAAAGGCAGCAGCACAAGGAGAGTGGTGAGCTTCTGGAGAGGAAGCAGCATCAAACTGGGCAAAAGTGGAACCAGGTGAGAACAAAATAATGACTCAGCCTACAAAAGCAACTCAGTCCCTCCAAAGGTTTACCTGGGGAAGGTTTCCTGAGGAAGCTCTCCAGGGCTCCTTTTGTGTGGGGAATCACAGAACAGTTAAGGTTGGAAAAGCCCTCTCAGAATCCTGGAATGGTTTGGGTTGGACCTCTGAAGGTCATCCAGTCCAAGCCCCCAGCAGTCAGCAGGGGCATCCTCCACGAGAGCAGCTTGCTCAGAGCCTTCTCCAGCCAGACCTTGAAGATCTCCAGGGATGGATCATCAGATCTAACCTTCTACCCAGTACCTCCATGACCACTAAGCCATGTCCCAAAGTGCCATGGAAGAAGGAGAAGAAATCCTTGTGAGCTACCACGAGATCAAAGGCAAGTGCCATGCATGGGGGCTGCTGGGAGAGCTTCTCCAGTCTTTTGTGGCAGGTGTCTGTTCCTTCCTGCCTGCCTGGCTCTAAGGCAATGTCATCTCCTCTTTTATTCCACCACCAAGGTTCTTTATCTACCTCAGCTTGCTCCCCAGCACACAGAATCATAGAACTGTCAGGGCTGGAAGGGACCTCAAGGATTACCTAGGGCAGGGACACCTCACACCCCAGCAGGTTGCTCACAGCCACCTCCAGCCTGGCTGCAAACACCTCCAGGCAGGAGGCTGCCACCACCTCCCTGGGCAGCCTGTGCCAGGCTCTCACCACCCTCATGGGGAACAACTTCTTCCTCACAGCCAATCTCAGTCTCCCCACTTCTAGTTTTGTTCCATCCCCCCCCAGTCCTATCCCTTCCTGACACCCTCAGAAGTCCCTCCCCAGCCTTCTCCAGGCTGCTCTCCAGCAGCCTCAGATCTCTGCCCATGCCACAATCACTTCCCCAACGTACCTCCAAGACCTTGCTTGATCTCTTTGATGAGTTATGCAATGTTTATCCACCAGCTGATCTCCTTTGATTGTCTCCTAGCAACAGCCAACAGTTCCTGGTGGATATTGTGTGAGCACTCCCCAGCAGAAGACCTTTAGGAGTCCTGCTGGCTCCTCGGGTAACGTTACGCTCCCTGGAACAATAACGGCAGGCAAGGAGGGCTCTTAATTTGCTGCTAAAATTAGAGCAGCTGTGGACATTCTTCATTTCGAGTCCACTGCTCCTCTTGAATGCCAGGGAGCAGGGAAACTGTGTCACAAGGACTGCAGCCCGCAGAATGTCACCTCTGACATCCCTGCGACACCCAGCAGCGGGAGCAGGCGGCGCAGCACGGGGCAGGATCCAAAGGTGCTCACCGCATTCCTCTGCCGGAATGCCTCCCCGGGAGTCATGCAATGGCTTGGCTTGGAAGGGGCCTGAAGGCTCAGCCAGTCCCAGCCCCCCTGCCACGGGCAGGGGCGCCTCCCACCAGCACAGCTTGCTCAAAGCCTCATCCAGCCTGGCCTGGAACACCCCCAGGGAGGGGACACCCACAGCCCCCCTGGGCAGCCTGTGCCAGAGTCTCCCCACCCTCACTGGCAACAATTTCTTCCTCATCTCCGGTCTCAATCTGCCCTCTCCCAGCTCAGAGCCGTTGTCTCTCCTCCTGTCACTCCCAGCTCTTGTCCAAAGTCCCTCTCCAGCTCTCCTGGAGCCCCTTCAGGTACTGGAAGACTGCTCCAAAGCCTTCCTTGTCCAAAGTCCCTCTCCAGCTCTCCTGGAGCCTTTTCAGGTACTGGAAGACTGCTCCAAAGTCTTCCTTGTCCAAAGTCCCTCTCCCGCTCTCCTGGAGCCTCTTCAGGTACTGGAAGACTGCTCCAAAGTCTTCCTTGTCCAAAGTCCCTCTCCAGCTCTCCTGGAGCCCCTTCAGGTACTGGAAGACTGCTCCAAAGCCTCCCTTGTCAGAAGTCCCTCCCCAGCTCTCTTGTAGTTCCCTTCAGATACTGGGAGGTTGCTCCAAGGTCTCCCTGGAGCTTTCTCTTCCCCAGGCTGAACAGCCCCCATCTCCCTCAGCTTGCCTGCCCCCGATCTGTACCAGGTCCTCATCCAGCACAACACAGGCACAGCCACGCACGGAGCACCCGAAGCAGCCCCCAGATCCCTCCCTCCTCACTCGGTTTCGCTCCCAAATCACCCATTGATGGGGACTTAATGAAGCAGACAAAGAGCAAACCGAGCCTTCCAGCCACCTTTTTAGCCCAAACCAGGACAGAGCTGCTCTGAAATTGGATTTCTGAACGGAAGAGCTTTTCCAATTTGCACCTCATTAGTCATTTTCTTCTTCTTCCCAGCAGAAGGGAAGGGTCTGCAATAACAAGGTTGTGTTGGTAGATTCAGAGTTCCTGCTGCTCCTTAATTTCACTTGCTTGAGGAGGTCACTGCCTGCTATATATAGTCTCTCTTGCAAATCAAAATGCAGTGATTCATTGGAAATTAGCTGCTAATGCTTTAAACCAGGGAGGGGTCAAATATAGAGCAGACCCCGGGCACAGGCACACAACACCTCCCCTCAGCTCAGGTGGGTTTCACACTGCAAGGCTCTCCAGGGGAGTTTGGATTCCTCTCCTTTCCTTCAGTGGGGGTTAGCACACAGAGCCAGCCCTCCCCCCACTAAGCTGCTGTGGCCAGCAGGGCAAGAGAGGGGATTCTGCCCCTTTCCTGCTGAGACCCCACCTGCGAGATTGCATCCAGTTCCCAGCAGGAGGAGGACACAGAGCTGCTGGACTCAATCCAGAGGAGGCCACAAAGGTGATCCAAGGGCTGGAGCGGCTCTGCTGTGAGGACAGGCTGAGGGAGCTGGGGTTGAGAAGGCTCCAGGGGGACCTTAGAGCTGCCTGCCAATAGCTGAAGGGATCCTGCAGGAAGGCTGCAGAGGGACTTCTCAGGAGGGTGTCTGGAGACAGGCCAAGGGGGAATGGTTTGAAGCTGAGGGCAAAGCAAGGTTAGACTGGAGCTGAGGAAGAAGTTCTTCATTGTGAGGGTGGTGAGACTCTGGAGCAGGCTGCCCAGGGAGGCTGTGGCTGCCTCCTCCCTGGGGGTGTTCAAGACCAGGCTGGATGAGACCTTGAGCAGCCCAGCCTGGTTGAGAGGTGTCCCTGGGCATGGTGGGGAGGTTGTAGTCGATGATCTCTGAGGGCCCTTCCAACCTGAGCCATCCTCTGACTTTCAGATGGCTTGCTAGAGCTCTCTGTCCCCTGCCTCTCTGTGATGTTGCATGATGTCACATCCTCCCCAAACAATGTTTTACAACATTGATATTTGTGCTTTAATCCCTTGGGAGACAACTGAATGATCTTTAAGGTCCCTTCCAACTCAAACCATTCTGTGAATCAGTGAACAAAGTGTCCTCAAAAGTAACACATCTGAAGATGTTCTGGCCCTCAGATTTGGTCACCTACCAAGAAAAACAACCTCTGTAAACCCTCCCGAGGGCAGGAAGTAAACTGAGAAGCACTCTAAAGCTTAATTCCAGTTTATCCTGCTCCTCCTGCCCAGCAGCTCGCTGGGGAAGGGGGCAGGGATCTGCCACTGGGAAACTGTCGTGTTTGGCAACAGCTCGATCTGAAATCGTCAACATCCCATTCCCCTTCTGTCTTTGGTGCTGATGTCCTGCCATCAGCAGACAGAAGGGGAAGGAAAGGCTCCCGGTGCTCAGCTCCGTGTTGTGGGGGGAGACGTGGAGTTCAGAGCACGTAAACACACACCTGAGTGGGACAGAAGGGCAGGGGGCAGGAGCAGCTCCTCTGACACACTCCAGAAACAAACAGGGCTGTTCCATCTCTGTTATCAGACCCTACCTGATCCGAGTCTCAGCAGGGTCCTCTTCTGAGCAAGCAGCCTCAGGTCTCAGGATGCCAGAGCTCTCCTGACCTTTGTTGTTGTTCCTCTTACCGAGGACATCCCAGTGTGGTGCTCCTTGGAAGCTCAGTTTGGCTTTGGCTTCCCAGTGGGGCAAGGAATCCATTTCTCCTCTTGTTTGTTGTTGCAGGGATCAGCCCTCTTAAGGTGTTTCATGTTGTGACTTTTGACACAGGAACAGCTCCTGAGTCACTGGAAGAAGACAAAAGATAAGGAATCCAAGCACACCCCTGTCAGTACTACAAGCTCAGCCTGCACCACCAAGGTCTATAGGTGTAGAACCCCAAGCTCTGAAAAGAGATTCTTATGGTTTGGGTCAGGAGGGATCTTAAAGATCATCCAGTTCCACCCCCCTGCCTGGGACACCTCCCACCTGCCCAGCTTGCTCAAGGCTTCATCCAGCCTGGCCTTGAACACCTCCAGGGAAGAAACATCCACAGCCTCCCTGGGCAACCTGTGCCAGTGTCTCCCCACCCTCACTGTCAAGAGTTTCTTCCTCATCTCCAGTCTCTCCCCTGTTTGCTATGTCTTCTCTCCATTTGAAGACTTCACTCTAAACTCCCAAAACAACTCTTGAGAGATGTTTTCCAAGCAAGCAAGCAAGCAACTGTGCATCTCTCAGAAGGCCTTTTAGATCCTGAAGTTGTGCCAGGGGAGGGTTGGGTTGGAGATGAGGAGAAATTTGCTTGCTGCAAGAGTGGTCAGGGACTGGCAGAGGCTGCCCAGGGAGGTGGTGGAGTCCCCATCCCTGAAGGGGTTCAAGGAAGGTGTGGCCATGGCACCTGGGGCCATGGTTTGGTGGCCATGGTGGTGTTAGGTTGATGGTTGGACTGGGTGATCTTGGAGGTCTTTTCCCATCCAAACAAGTCTGATTCCTTGATCTCCATTTGTCTCCACTGTGAGAACAAACACCAAGTACGTTGCAGATCTTCAGGGTTCGATGAGACCCACCAGGAGCATCACTTCCAACCCAAACAGTTCTCCAGTTCTATTCTAGGGTTTTTAACCTAAACTCTTTGGTGGCTTCAGAAGAAGAGGCTTTGGCAGGGGCTTGTCTGAGTTAGCAAAGAATTTCAAGTGCTGAATTCCCCCCCTCCTTCTTTCCCTGGGTGCCAGCTCAGACTCTGAGATCATGCTTCCTAAATCGAGTTAAACTTCTCTGCCTTTCAATGCCAGGAGGAGGAAGAACTGCAGAGACTGCACCAGGTTGTGCCCAGGGAGGTGCTTGAGGCCCCATACTTGGAGATATTCAAGGCCAAGCTCAACAAAGCTCTGATCTAGTTAAGGATGTCCCTGCTGACTGCAGGGGGGGTTGGACTAGATGACCTTTGGAGGTCCCTTTCCAACCCAAACCACTCGATGGTCCCACGATTGTATGATTTTTAGGGCTCTCCTTTCTGGAGACCTCTCAACAGTGCACAGCAGGACCTGCAGCAGAGCAAGAGTGCTCAAGCTCTTTGGCTTCCAAATAAGAAGCAGTGAATCAGATCTATTTTCTGCAGCTGTGCTGCTCCAGCCAGTGACATTCGTGACATTCCCCAGCGCTCCGGCGAGGCTTCTGCGAACGTGACGAGCGGCTGGCAGCTCCGAGGGGAGGCAGCCTGCTTTGCGGCCTTGCATCACCGCTAAATCCCCCTGCTGCTTGGAGTTTTGGCGTCTTCAGTCGATTACTCATGCTCAAGTGTGAGAAGAAATGCTCCAGAGCTAATTAGGGTGGCTTTTAATTAGCTCCTGCAGCAACTCCTGCAACACGTTTGAAGGGTAGGGAATGATAACGCTAACGGCAGCGGGGACAGGGTGAAGCTGTGCACGTGGGGCTGGGAGGGGAGAGGATACAAAGAGGGGGACACACACCCCCAAAAGGCTACTGTTTGGCTGTGGGCCACCTCAAGAACTTGAGGTGCACAAGGATTTGGACACAGATAGCCAAGAATTTGGAGGTAAAGAAGGATGTGGACAGAGATATCCAAGAACTTGGAGGCGCAGAAGGATTTGGACACAGATATCCAAGAACTTGGAGAGGTGCAGAAGGATTTGGACAGAGATATCCAAGAACTTAGAGGTACAGAAGGATTTGGACACAGATATCCAAGAACTTAGAGGTACAGAAGGATTTGGACACAGATATCCAAGAACTTGGAGAGGTGCAGAAGGATTTGGACAGAGATATCCAAGAACTTAGAGGTGCAGAAGGATTTGGACACAGATATCCAAGAACTTAGAGGTACAGAAGGATTTGGACACAGATATCCAAGAACTTGGAGAGGTACAGAAGGATTTGGACACAGGTAGCCAAGACCTTGGATGAGACACCCAAGAATTTGGAGGTACACAAGACCTTGGGCAAGATATCCAAGACCTTGGGCAAGATAGCCAAGAATTGGGAGGCGCAGAAGGATTTGGACACAGATAACCAAGACCTTAGAAGTCCAGAAGGATATGGACAGAGATATCCAAGAAGTTGGAGCTACAGAAGGATAGGGACAAAGATATCCAAGACCTTGGACAAGACATCCAAGAACTTAGATGTCCAAGAATTTGGAGCTACAGAAGGATTTGGACATGATGCCCAAGAATTTGAAGGTGCACAAGGATTTGGTCAAAGATATCCAAGAATGTGGAGAGGTACAGAAAGATATGGAGAGAGATCCAAGAATTTGGAAGTACACAAGACCTTGGAGAAGGTGTCCAAGATCTTGCAGGTGCAGAAGGATTTGGATGAAGATATCCAAGAACTTGGACAAGATACCACAGGGATTTGGACACAGATATCTAAGAACTTGGAGAGGTACAGAAGGATTTGGACAAAGATATCTAAGAACTCAGAGGTACAGAAGGATATGGACAAAGACATCCAAGAACTCAGAGGTACAGAAGGATATGGACAAAGACATCCAAGAACATAGAGGTACAGAAGGGTTTGAACAAGACATCCAAGAACTCGGAGGCACAGAAGGATATGGACAAAGACATCCAAGAACTCAGAGGTACAGAAGGATATGGACAAAGACATCCAAGAACATAGAGGTACAGAAGGGTTTGAACAAGACATCCAAGAACTCGGAGGCACAGAAGGATTTGGACAAAGATATCCAAGAACTCAGAGGTACAGAAGGATATGGACAAGACATCCAAGAACTTGGAGGCACAGAAGGATTTGGACAAAGATATCCAAGAATTTGGACAAGATACTCAACTATTTAGAGGACTTTAGAGGAATTTGGGCAAAGGATTCCCAAGAGCTTGGATGAGGTGCCCAAGAATTTGGAGGTAGACAAGCACGTGAGCAAGGTCCCCACCCATCTGCACGAGACACCCAAGGATCTGGGCAAGGTGCAGGGGAGGCAGGAGGCTGGCTGAGGATTTACAGCCCAGGGAGGGTCCCATTTCTGTCCAGCTCTTCCTATAGGCTCCCATCCCATCCATGCCTCTTGAAGAGGCAGGAGAGGAATGCCAGAGGTCTCTGCAGTCTGGCCAGCTTGGAAGGGAAGCTTCCATCCGTTCCCTGGTGAGGAGGCTTTGCACTTCCATTGTTATTATTGTTATTATTATTGCTATTATTATTGATATTATCGCTATTATTATTGATATTATTGCTATTATTGATATTATTATTGATATTATTATTGTTATTATTAACATTATTATAGCTATTGTTATTGATATTATTAATATTAATATAATTATTAATAATATTATTGGTCTTATTATAGTTATTATTGTTGTTATTATACATCATATTTATAACAATAATAATGTTAAATATAATAAATCTAAGCATTATATTAAATGCAAATAACTAAATATAATAAGTAAAATACAGACAGTTAATATTCTTAATACATAAAATGCATATTATTACATTAACAATGATTAACTATGCTAAATATGCTGTAAAAGAAATAGAATTATTACATTAAATAGCAACATTATTAGCATTATATCAATATAAATATTAGTATAGTAAATATAACAATAAATAAAGCCCTATATAATGAATAAATAGAAATATATATAAGAAATATAACAATATGCTGTATTATGTAAAATAACTACAGCAATAATATTAATAGTTAATATTAATAATTAATATTAATAATAATGGAAGTGCAAAAAAGGAAGTTCAAAGTAATAATAATACAATAATAATATTAATTGAGAATAGTAATAATAACAGGAAAGTATTAATTATATAATATTAGTAATATTATTAATAAATATTAGTATTAATATTGATATTAATAATAATGATAATAATGATGATAATGATTATGATGATGATGATAATTTATTTCCTTTCAGTGGTTCTCTCAGAATGCCTTCCAAAGGCCTTGGGGACCTTTCATCCCCATCCCACAGCCAGGGAGCCTCAGGCCGCACAGAGCACAGCCCTAGCTCAGGCCATTCAGGCCAGCGGCATGCTCAGGGCCGAGTGGCACCTCCTTGCTGCCCCAGCCAGGCGTCCGTGGCCCCCAGGCACCTCTGCTCCCCTCAGCAGCGGGGGGAGGCGGGAGGTGGGGGCAGTGAGAGGCAGCGCCGGGGCCAGGCGCGCTGGGCGCAGGGTCGGCTCCTGCGCGCATCGCGCGGGGCTGGCGGCGCGTCAGCAGAGAGAATGGAAGCAGAGGGAGCCGTGCCTGCAACATTACACAAGAGGCAGGGCAGTGAGGACAAGGAGTGCTATAAATACAGGCTGCAGATGCCTGACCCTAATGGGAACTAGAGCAAGCTCTATAGCCCATGGGGGATTTAGTAGCTTGGGAAGGGCTGGGGCAAGCATCCTCCTTTGGCAAGCAGAAGCTGTGACGTGGTGTGGATGGGCCCCTCAGGTTAGGAAAGATGTTGAGCTGCTGGAAGGTGTCCAGAGAAGGGCAACAGAGCTGGGGAGGGGTCTGGAGCTCAGCCCCTGGGAGGAGAGGCTGAGGGAGCTGGGGTTGCTTAGCCTGGAGAAGAGGAGGCTCAGGGGAGACCTTCTTGCTCTCTCCAACTCCCTGAAGGGAGGCTGTAGCCAGGCAGGGGTTGGTCTCTTCTCCCAGGCATCCAGCACCAGAACAAGAGGACACAGTCTCAAGCTGTGCCAGGGGAGGTTCAGGCTGGAGGTGAGGAAGAAGTTCTTCCCAGCAAGAGAGATTGGCCCTTGGGATGTGCTGCCCAGGGAGGTGGTGGAGTCCCCATCCCTGGAGGTGTTTAGGAGGAGCCTGGCTGAGGCACTTGGTGCCATGGTTGAGTTGATGAGATGGTGTTGGGTGAGAGGTTGGACTCCATGATCTCAAAGGTCTCTTCCAACCTTCTTTACTCTACCCTACTCTACCCTACTCTACCCTACTCTACTCTTCTGCCTGGTTCTTTGAATACCATTTCTTCCTCCTTTCCTCACACCAGCATTAATGTGGGAGGGGTTCTGATATTTTCTCTCCTCCTGACTGCTTCCCTCATCTCCTCTTCACTGCCGTGGTGGGACTTGATGAGGACCTGTGAGTCATCTCTAGCAGCCTAACTCTGCATCCTTTGGAGTAATTTAAAAGGGACCTGGCTCTGACCCAGCAGGAGCAGTGTCAGGTCACAGAATGATAGAAGGGTAGGGCTTGGAAGGCATCTACAAAGATCATCCAGACCAACCCCCTGGCAGAGCAGGGTCACCCAGGACAGGGGACACAGGAGCACATCCAGGTGGGTTTGGAATGTCTCCAGAGACGGAGACTCCACAACCTCTCAGGGCAGCCTGCTCCAGGGCTCCAGCACCCGCACAGGGGAAAGGTTTCCCCTTCTGTTCCCTGGCACCTCCTCTGCTCCAGCTTGCCCCCAGTGCCCCTTGTGCTGTCCTTGGGCATCCCTGAGCAGAGCCTGGCTCTGTCCTGCTGACACTCTCCTGCACATCTCTTGAAGGCAGTTCTGCCCTGGCTTTCAGACACATCTCTTGGGGACCAGCTGCCACCTCCAGAGTGTATTCTTGCCCCGGCCTTACACCTGTGTCCTGGCACTCTGTGTGTGCCCTGCCTCAGCAGGGGCAGGCTTTGCATGTCCTGGGCTGTGAAGCAGGTTCTCAGGAGAAGGAATTGGCTTTCCCTCAACCTTTGTATCTTCTGCAATTCGTCTTTGAAGGCACATCTCAGGCTTTCAGTGCCTGAGTGTGCCCTGGTGCTTGTCTGAGACCTGTGCTGGCTGTTGAAGCCTGAAATGTGCATTTGAACAGGCAGCTAAAAATAGCTTTGTTTGTTTTAAAGCACCCTCCCCTACCTGGTATTAATTTCCATGGAGCTGAAGAATTTCAAATTCTCCTGGTTCCTGTGATGGCTGCACACTGAGTTTGGAGACTTCCCCCTCCCAAAGAGAGCTTTAATGACATCAACAGTAAGTTCCTTCTCCTGTCCCCAAACCCTTACAGTCTGTTGTGTCTTAATGGTGAGAGAACTGCTGAGTGCTCTGCTCTCCTCTTCTCTGCTTTGTTTTCATCCTCTTTCTCCTTTCCTATGTCTCTGGAATGAACACAATCCAGAGATTGCATCAGGGTGGAAGGGACCCTCAAAGGTCATCTTGTCCAACCCCACTGCAGTGAGCAGGGACACCTGCAACTTCATCAGGCTGCCCAGGGCCACATCAAGTCTGATCTAAGGATTCCTTGCCTTTCCTCCTGGGTGCCTGCCACTGGCTTTTTGTTTCAGCAGGATGTGAGTCCTGCCATGCTGCTGGGTTGGGTCAGTTGGTGGTTGTGTTTCTGAAGGACAAGCTGGTTCAATCCATGGTTGGGGGTCTCAAGGACAGGCTGGTTCAATCCATGGTTGGGGGGGTCTCAAGGACAGGCTGGTTCAATCCATGGTTGGGGGTCTCAAGGACAGGCTGGTTCAATCCCTGGTTGGGGGTCTCAAGGACAGGCTGGTTCAATCCATGGTTGGGGGTCTCAAGGACAGGCTGGTTCAATCCCTGGTTGGGGGTCTCAAGGACAGGCTGGTTCACTCCATGGGTGGGGGTCTCAAGGACAGGTTGGTTCACTCCATGGGTGGGGGTCTCCAGGACAGGCTGGTTCACTCCATGGGTGGGGGTCTCAAGGACAGGCTGGTTCACTCCATGGGTGGGGGTCTCAAGGACAGGCTGGTTCAATCCATGGGTGGGGGTCTCAAGGACAGGCTGGTTCACTCCATGGTTGGGGGTGTCTGGATGATAAGTTGGTCTAATGAAGCAAAGTGTCACAGGGGGGAACTATTTTGATCCCTGGGGGTGCAGAGGGGAGGCAAGAAGGGGGTCACAGTGAATGTCATAACAGACCTGAAGTTAGAAGTGCTCCTCCAAGCTGGGACAATGTTTGCTGGGCTCTGCCTCTCTCTCTGAGCTGGAGTGCATGTGGAAGGTGAGCTGCTGCCAACCGCTGTTCCCCCTGCTGAGGGAGCCCTGGGTCTCTGGGTGGACAGGAGGCAGGTCTGGGCAGCCTTGCTTTGGGGCTGGGTGCTGAGAGGCAGAATCACTCTGGAAGGGAGGCAGTGGCCTCCAGTCTGAAATCCCAACACTTCCTTTTCCCTCTGTGGCAGACTTGGTATTTCCCAAAGGTTTTCCTTCCTGTCCTGGGACAGGACACGACCCAGTCTAAGGCTCTCAGAACCACAGAGCTGTCAGGGTTGGAAGGGACCTCAAGGCTCAGCCAGCTCCAAGCCCCCTGCCATGGGCAGGGACACCTCACACCACAGCAGGTTGCCCACAGCCACCTCCAGCCTGGCTGCAAACACCTCCAGGCAGGAGGCTGCCACCACCTCCCTGGGCAGCCTGTGCCAGGCTCTCACCATCCTCATGGGGAAAACCTTCTTCCTCACAGCCAAGCTCAATCTCCCCATTTCTATTTCTTTTCCATCCCCCCCAGTCCTATCCCTCCCTGACACCCTCACAAGTCCCTCCCCAGCATTCTTGTAGCCCCCCTCAGATCCTGGAAGGCCACAATGAGGTCTCCTGGGAGCCTTCTCCTCTCCAGCCTGCACAACCCCAACTCCCTCAGTCTGCCCTCATAGCAGAGCAGCTCCAGCCCTCTGATCATCCTTCTGGCCCTTCTTTGGCCACCTTCCAGTCCACCTCTTCTCGAGTGCAAGGTCTCTTGCACCAGGTTCTACTCCTGCAAGGCTTTGCAGCCAGCCTTAGGAGCTGGAGAGTGCTCTGAGGCAAGCTCTGGACTGTGGAAGGCTGTGCCTTGCAACACCTCTGGAAGCACAGCGTCCAGTGGAAACCTGTCCACGTTGCCTTGTGTTCTTGCTTGCTTAATGGATGATTAGTGAGTGAGTTAATGAGAATTCATTCTGCTTTCCCTTATCCTCTGTAGGATCTGTCTAGCCCATGCTAGCACATTACAGTTACTCCTTGGATAACATCAGGCTTGTGGTTTGGTGTCGGTGGCAAGAGGCTCTTGCTGAGCCAACTCTTTCGGATCTGTTTAAATCATTAAGACAAAGTGGCACAAGATCTCCCCTGCAACACTGTGATGGCAAGATAAACCTTGTCAAGCGTGAGGGAGAGGAGGGCTGCGTGTCTGCAGCTCCTGGAGACTGCCTTAAGCTGCAGCCACAGCTCCCCCAGCCTAACCTTGCAATTAGGAGCTGGGAGCGGAGCCAGCCAAGGCTGCAGGGCTGGGGCTGAGAGGCTGAGGATGTGTGGAGGAAACAGGGCAGCCAAGAGGGATTGGTTTGTGATAGATGGAATCTTGCACCCAGTTTTGGGCTCCCCAGTTCAAGAGGGACAGGGATCTGCTGGAGAGGGTCCAAGGGAGGGCTGCAAGGATGATTCAGGGACTGGAGCACTGCCCTGTGAGGAGAGGCTGAGAGCCCTGGGGCTGTTCAGTCTGGAGAGGAGACTGAGAGGGGATTTAATCAATGTCTATCAATAGCTGAGGGCTGGGGGGCAGGAGGGAGGGCACAGGCTCTGCTTACTTGCACCCTGGGATAGGACAAGGGGCAATGGGTGGAAACTCCAGCACAGGAGGCTCCACCTCAGCATGAGGAGGAACTTCTGCACTGTGAGGGTCACAGAGCCCTGGAGCAGGCTGCCCAGAGAGGTTGTGGAGTCTCCTGCTCTGGAGCCTTTGAAGCCCCAGCTGGCTGTGTCCCTGTGTGCCCTGTGCTGGATTCTGTGCTCCTGCTCTGGCAGGGGGGTTGGACTGGATGACCTTCAGAGGTCTCTTCCAACCCCTAGCATCCTGTGAGCCTGTGAACTGTGTGTGCAAGGGACAAGGAGAGATGGAGGGAGACAAGGGGACGTGTATAATGGGCTCTGTGTTCCTCAGGCCTCCTTAGGAAGCTGTGGAGCAAATAAAGCCTTTGAGTCATTGCCTCTTCCCATCTTGGAGAGCCTCCTGAGCGTGTCGTCACAAAGCATCTGCATGCTGAAGATGTGCAGTGTGATAAGGCCTGATAGAGGGTGTTAGGAGTGTGACAATAATCAGGGCATGTCTAAACACACAGCAGCATAGTTTCCTCCTCCCCATGGAAGGGGGGGAAAAAAAAGCTGTTTACACATGAAAGCAGAGCTCAGGTTCTGTCAGCCCCAAGGAGCAGGCAGCAGACACCAGGAGCAGATGGCTCTGGTGAAGCTGATTCCTTGTAATGAGCCAAGGAATGGTTGGTTTGTGCAGATTCAGGGGGTGAGGGGAGAGATGCAGAGAGCTCTGCTGAGATCTCTTGGGGGGGTGGAAAAAAAGCCTCCAGTTTGCCAGTGCAAGGTGGCAAAGGAGCTGGCAGGTGCAGGCTGCCGAGAGCGAGGTCGGGTAGGAGGCAGCTGATGCTTACTTCTCCATGGCTGGTTCTCAAGCTCCTGCTAGCAGCTTGGCACCAGCAGAGCTGGGGAATCCAAGGACCTGGGTGCATGGCTTTATGCCCCAGGGAAGGAAAAGATGGGGCTGGCAAGCTGGGAGAGAGCCCTGGAGATCAGAGCTGGCTCTGAGAGCCCCCTGGGGGGCTACAAGACTGAGAGCCCCAGGGCAGGGACTGCCACTTGCTGAGGCAGCCGAGCTGCCCCAGTTCGAGGTCTTTCCCCTCTCCTCAGCGGCTCCTTCTGCCTGCTGCCATGGCCAGGCACTGGAACAGGCTGCCCTGGGAGGTGGTGGAGGCACCAGCACTGGGTGTGTTTACAGGAGGTTGGGATCTGGTGTGGTTTAGGGGTGACCCCTGCAGAGCAGGGTTCTGGGTTGGACTTGGCGATGCTGAGGGTCTTCTCCAACCTGAATGTTGCTGTGATTCTGTGATTCTCCAGCACAGGTGGCTGGGGTCTGGCCAGAAAGGCCTGTTCAGGGGACAGAGCATGCTCCTCCTGCCCCCCTTGGTGGGAAGCGGCTCGCTGGGCAAGGCGGGCTGGCTGCGGGAGCGCTCGGGGCTGCAGCGCAGGTGAGAAGGCGAGGAGCGGAACGCTGGCCTCCAGCCAAGGGTAGTTCTTCTCTACCATTCTTCCTCCTTTTATTCTCCTTCCCCACCCCAAAGCAGGGGAATGTAGTAATTGCATTTTGACCCAGTTTCCAAAATCACTGTAGCATAGGCTTTGAAGGGGAGGGGGGAACCACTTAGGAATGAGAAGCAGCTATTAGCTGGTAGCGGTGGGGCAGGAACGCCAGCAGGCTGTGAGCAGCGCGCAGTGCCAGGCTGGCAGGGCAGCGCTGTCCTGCACATGGCACGAGAAGAAAGACACTCATAGGGTCCCAGAATGGGTTGGCTTGGAAGCCACCTCGAAGATCATCCAGTTCCAACCCCCTGCCACAGGCAGGGACACCTCCCACCAGCCTGGGTTGCTCAGAGCCTCATCCAGCCTGGCCTTGAACGCCTCCAGGCAGGGGGCATCCACAACCTCCTTGGGCAACCTGTGCCAGCGTCTCCCCAGCCTGGCAACAATTTCTACCTCATCTAGGAAGAATGGACTAGGGGGAATGGAGTGAAGCTGGAGGTGGGGAGATTCAGGCTGGAGGTGAGGAGGAAGTTCTTCCCCATGAGAGTGGTGAAGCCCTGGAATGGGTTGTGCAGGGAGGTGGTTGAGGCCCCCCCTGGAGGTGTTTCAGCCCAGGCTGGATGAGGCTCTGGCCAGGCTGATCTAGTGTGGGGTGTCCCTGCCCATGGCAGGGGGGTTGGAACTGGCTGATCCTTGTGGTCCCTTCCAACCCTGACTGATACCATGATCCCCAGCCTCCATCTCCCTTCTTCCAGCTCAGAGCCATTGCCTCTCCTCCTATCTTTGAGGTCTTTTCCAACCTCATTGATTCTATGATTCTATCACTCCCAGCCCTTGTCAAAAGTCCCTCCCCAGCACTCCTGTAGCCCCTTCCAGGTACTGCAAAGCTGCTCTGAGGTCTCCCTGGATCCTTCTCTTCCCCAGGCTGATCAGCCCCTCTCCTCCCAGCCTCTCCCCATCAGGGACCTTCTCCAGCTCTTTGGTTTCCAGATTTCAGTATTTCAGCTGTGATAGGTAAACCTCACAAGGCAGAGTTCAGGCTGCCTTCAGCTGACTTGCTGCAAGGATAGCTCCTTGTGCAAAGAGGTGCCTGGCTTGTCAACCTTGGCTGGGGATTTCATGGCAGCCTTTCTTGTGGTTATTTCTGGCACCTCTGGCTGCCAGTTGGAACGTGGGGCTGGAGATACACGGGGAAGTGGAGAGGAATGGGTGTGAGTGCTTGTGTGGAAGCTGGAGCCTTTTAATAGAAACAGGCTTGGCTTCAGATGGGGTTTTGAAAGGTGCAAAGACTTGGGGAGCAGATGGGAGGATGAAATCCAAACCATTTCCTCATTCCGGCTATTATAAAGGGGGGAGGGGAGGGGGGAAGGTTCCTTTGAAGTGATTTCAAACAACAATTAATAACCCTTGGAATCTTCCCCATCAACTGGGTAAGAAGTCTTGGTGTGAGAGGGAAGTTGGAATTCAACTCCCAAGCAGGCAGGGAAGCAGCAAGCCAAGAGCAGGAGACAGCCTGGGTGATGGGACTGAGGCTTCCCCTGGTTTCTGCTGCTGCATCAGCGATGCCATCCTGGAGCAGGAGGCTGCCCTGGCCTGGCCCAAGGGACAGGAGCAACTCCCTGGTCCTTTGGGAAGGCAAGTGGTGTAAAATACCCTGAGGGTGGCAGTGCCTTGGGCTGCATTCCACCCTGCCCAAAACAAGGCTGAAATGAAGGCGAAACCCTGCCCTAGCAGGCAGCTCTTTGGTGCTCCACTGCTGGTAACAGCTCTGCAAGACCATGTTCTGGTCTCAGAGGAGGACCTGGTAGGTGCCTTCATCACACACACACAGAATCACAGCATGCTAGGGCTTGGAAGGCATCTCCAGAGATCATCCAGTCCAACCCCCTGCCAGAGCAGGGTCACCCGGGGCAGGGCACACAGGAGCACAGCCAGGTGGCTTTGGAATGTCTCCAGGGAAGGAGGCTCCACAACCTCTCTGGGCAGCCTGCTCCAGGGCTCCAGCACCTCACAGTGTTCCCCTGGCACCTCCTCTGCTCCAGCTTGCCCCCAGTGCCCCTTGTGCTGTCCTTGGGCATCCCTGAGCAGAGCCTGGCTCTGTCCTCCCAACACTGCCCTGCACAGCTTGAGCAACAGGGATGAGGGCAGCCCTCAGGCTCCTCTGCTCCCAGCTCCCTCACCTGTCCTCAGCAGGGAGATGTTCCACTGCCTTCAGCAGCTGGTGGGCTCTGTGCTGGACTCTTGAACTTCCTTCTTGAAGGTCCTCCTTGAACTGAGGGGCCCAGAACTGGACATGATATTCCAGCTGTGGCCCCCACCAAGGCAGAGCAGAAGGGAGAAGAACCTCTTTCAGCCTACTCCCCACTCCTTGGCCTTCTTGCCCACAAGGGCACACTGCTGGCTCGTGTCCCTTCCCTTGGTGGGAAGGATGGGAGCCTTGAGATGGAACCATGAGCGTGGGAGGGGAAAAAAAACAGCCCCCACAAACCCAAAGCACGGGCCAAAAGTTCAAGCTGAGAGCGCTGGAAGCTGTTTGTGCTCATCAGAGGAGATGTGAGAGTCTCCAAGAGCAATATTTGACTGTGGTGCTGTGCAGGCACACGAGGCCAGCTCTGCCCTCTGTCAGCACCGTGCTCTGCCTCAAACACTCCCCCAGAACACGCTGGCCCCTCACCCTGTCAATGCTCTGCCGTGCCCTGAGCCTGGTAAAGCACACAGAGCAGTGTTGTCTCAAGACACTCATCTCCTGCTGCTCCAGCAATGCTGAGGTGAAGCCCAGGTTTATTGGTTTTGAAGGCAGAAGGTATTGTTTCTGCACATTTTTACTTCATTCAGTTTCTGTTAGTCTTCAGCTGGATTTGTTTTCCTTACTGGAAGCCTGTAGGAGCTGAGGCCAAGCCCATGCTTGATCTCTCTCTTCTACATGGCAGCTTGGGCCCCTTTCTTTGCTGGAAGACTGGGGAGGGACTGGAACAGGCTGCCCAGGGAGGTAGTGGAGTCCCCATCCCTGGAGCTGCTCAAGAAATGTGTGGACGTGGCTCTTGGGGACATGGCTGGATGGCCATGGTGATCTTGGCATGGCTATGGCCATGGTGATCTTGGCATGGCTCTTGGGGACATGGCTTGATGGCCATGGTGATCTTGGCATGGCTCTTGGGGGCATGGCTTGATGGCCATGGTGATCTTAGCATGGTTATGGCCATGATGATCTTAGCATGGCTCTTGGGGCCATGGCTGGATGGCCATGGTTAGGCTGATGGTTGGGTTCTGTGGCCTTAAAGGTCTCTCCCAGATGGAAAGGTTTGATGATTCTGTGTTCTTGCAGGTGAGTCCTTCCGAGGTGCTTCTCAGGAAGGTTCCACTGCCTGCCTGTGCCGTGGCCTGCAGAGCACCAGACAATCCTTGCCCTTGAGCTTAGAATCATAGAATTGTCAGGGTTGGAAGGGACCTCGGGGCCCATCCAGTTCCAACCCCCCTGCCATGGGCAGGGACACCTCGCACTACAGCAGGTTGCCCAGAGCCACCTCCAGCCTGGCCTTCAAAACCTCCAGGGATGAGGCTTCCACCACCTCCTCAGCTTCTCCTCCCCAAATTGCCTGCTTCCCTGGTGGGGAGATAGGCTTAGCTCTGATGTGGCTGCTTTGCTGCAGCCTCCTGCAGGGCCTGCTGCTGGAGGCAACCACAGGAGGTGTATTTAAATGGGTGGTTTCAGCAGCGGGTCTTGTGGGTAGCTTTCTCCTCTGAACTCCTTGCTGGTGTCTGATGGAAAGCTCCCAGTTCAGCTCCTGCTGAACACTGGTCAGAATATCTGACAGGGTTGGCCAGGGAGGGTTTTCATCCCTCAAGGTGTCTATCCTTGGGATGATTTTGGCTGAGGTTGCTTCTCCCTTCCCTTGTGGTGAACCCTGAAGAGCTGGAGCTGCTCCTTGTCTGCCCAAGCTTCCCGAAGCTGCTGTAGAAGGTGGCTGCTGGGGTGGGAAGAGCACTGCAAGAGCAGCCAGCTCTCAGGGGGGTCTGCTGTGACATGGTCTGCTCCTGTTGGAGTTACCAAGCCAACAATTCAGGACTCATCCAGTCCTCAGAGCTTCATTTATGGAGCACAGTTTGCTGCCTGCAGCTGCTTGGTTTTCACTGGTTTGTTTAGGATGGCTTTAGAGGGAAGGGTAGAGAGAGAGCCAGAGAGGGGAAAAGCCAAAGGTGGGAATGACAAGGTGAAAAGTGAACCTTTTGTGATGACCCAGAACAGACAATGGGATGGGAAACTGAAAACCACCTAATCAAACCAGGAACCACAGCAGGAACCAAGCCAAGAAACTAAATAAGACCAAACCAAGGAACCAAACCAAGACCAAATCAAGAAACCAAACCTAGGAACCAAACCAGAAACCAAACCAAGAAACTAAATAAGACCAAACTAAGGAACCAAACCAAGACCAAACCAAGGAACCAAACTAGAAACCAAACCAAGAAACTAAATAAGATCAAACCAAGACATCAAATCAAGGAACCAAATCAAGGAACCAAACCAAGACCAAACCAAGAAATCAAACCTAGGAACCAAACCAAGACCAAATCAAGGAACCAAACCAAGCAACAAAATCAAGATCAAACCAAGGAACCAAACCAGATACCAAACCAAGAAACTAAATAAGACCAAACCAAGAAACCAAATCAAGACCAGACCAAGGAATCAAACCAGGAACCAAACCAAGAAGCTAAATCAAGATCAAACTAAGGAACCAAGCCAGAGACCAAAGCAAGAATCCAAACCAGAAAGCAAACCAAGAAGCCAAATCAAGACCAAACCAAGAAACTGAACCAAAGAACCAAAGAACCAAACCAGGAAAACAAACCATAGACCAGGGCAAGAAGCTGAATCAAGACCAGGGCAAGAAGCTGAATCAAGAAGCTAAACTGAGACCAAACCAAGAAACTAAATCAAGACCAAACCAAGAATCTAAATCAAGACTCAACCAAGAAACTGAACCAAAGAACCAAACCAAGAAACTAAACTAAGACCAAACCAGGAAAACAAACCATAGACCAAACTGAGAAGGTAAACCAAGACCAAACCAAGGAACCAAAGCAAGAAGCTGAATCAAGACCAGGGCCAGAAGCTGAATCAAGACCAGGGCCAGAAGCTGAATCAAGAAGCTAAACTGAGACCAAACCAAGAAAACAAACCAGAAAGCAAACCAAGACCAAACCAAGGAACCAAACCAACCTGTGCTATACAGCATTATAAACTGTGTCCTGCCTAAAACTGACCTGCAGTTGAGAAGGGAAATGTCAGACAGGAAAATAGGAGGGAGCTGCTTTAGCCTCACTGCCAGCACCAGTTGCTCCTGTGTCACCTTTTCCTCCACATCAAAAGAGGCCTCCCCCAGGGGAGGGGAAAAAAATAGACACCACTTTAAAAGTTAATCAATGCTAACACTGTGGCTCCCTGGGAATAAAGAGTCTGTGTTAGTGGAGTAGGAAAATGGTTAAAGGCAAAGAGCTGAGAGAAGCTGAGAAGCAGCAGCCTTCAGATGGATACCTGCTGTTTCAGTTGGCTAAGGCAGGCAGAAACAGTGTTCCAAGAACAATAACTCATGCTGCTGGAAATCAATTAATGATTAATTGTCTGGGGCTAGGCAGTGGGGATCATAGACCTGTTGAGGTTGGAGGAGACCTTTGAGATCATCAAGCCCAACCACTCACCCAGAGCTCACAGCCCCAGCAGCACTGCTGCTGAGCCACTGCCACCAAACCACAGCCCTCAGCACCACATCCACACCTCTGACATCCCTCCAGGGATGGGGACTCCAGCACCTCCCTGGGCAGCCTGCTCCAATGCTGGTGGTTGCTGATTTTTGGTGGCTTTATGCTTAATTCAAAGATTTTTTACCCCAAGGCAGCAGCCAAGAAAGCTGCTCAGGTGAGCATTTGGTTTGGAGTAGGCAGAGGAGTTGATCATTGATCTCTTGCAAAGTGGCTGTGGTGTAGTGATGCTGCCTCTGGAACAAGAGGGAGCCACCCATACCTTGACTGGGAGGGGCAATGTGTTCCTTTCCTTCCAATATTCAGTTAGTGGCTTGTCCAACCCAAAGGCTGGGCTGTGTTTCATCAGGGTCAGCCCTAAGCAAAGCCTTTCAGATCCTGTGGCACAGTTCAGGAGGCGTTCACCCTGTGCAGAGAGGGCTCCCTGGCAGGAGGGCTTTCAGAAGGCAGTGGCTTTGACTGTGGCATGCTGCAGCCTGGATTTCCTGCTGCTGCCATCCCCAGAGCCCTGTGGAGGTGGCCACAGGATGTTGCCTCTTGATGGAGGCTGTCAGACATAGGGCAGCTTCTGAAGAACCCTCTGGGGTCTGATCTTGGAGGGAAAGATCATCCAGCAGCTGGCAGGCTGCTGGATTTGAATCCCTTCCCTCAGCCTAGGGCTGTCCTCTAGCTCTGGAAAGCTTCAGTGGAGGGAAAGTTCTGTTTCAGAAGCACCTTGCACCTTTCAGAGCCTTGGCACCTGGTCACTGTTATGTGTCCAGCTGGGGTCATCAAGACAAGATGCAGCTTTGTGTTAAGACTATCACAGGGGCCTGCCATCCAAGCTTCTCTTTCCTGCAGGATAGTCTTGCTCAAGAGCAGATGCTCTGAGTGTAGGAGAGCAGGGGGTCCATTTTGCAGAAGCAGAGACTTTGTTCTCCTGATGTAGAGTAGGATAGAATAGAATAGAATTAACCAGGTTGGAAGAGACCTTTGAGATCATGGAGTCCAACCTCTCAACCAGCACCATCAATCAACTAAACCATGGCACCTAGGGCTCAGCCAGGCTCTTCCTAAACACCTCCAGGATGGGGACTCACCACCTCCCTGGGCAGCACATCCCAAGGGC
>CM037645.1:10586886-10615941 GCA_015227895.2 Colaptes auratus | reverse complement strand
GCTGATCCACAGCTCCAGCATCTGTCTGCGGTGATCCACGATGCTCTGGAGAAATGTGGCGCTCCAGAACACATCCAGTTCATCGATGATATCATCGTCTGGGGTAAACTGCCGAGGAAGTCTTCGAGAAAGGTAACAAAGTCATTGACATTCTCCTGAGCGCAGGTTTCGCCATCAAGCGAGACAAGGTGAAAGGACCTACCAGAGAGATCCAGTTTCTGGGAGTGGTGGCAGGATGGACGCCGACACATTCCAGTGGATGTGGTAATAGAGTCTCTACCATGGCCACCCATGAACAAACAAGAACTCTACTTTTCTTGGAATAGTGGGATTTGGAGACTGCACTTCCTGGATACAGTCAGATTGTGAAACCTCTGTATGATGTGACTCGAAAGAGAAACAATTTCCACTGGGGACCTGAACAACAAGCAGCTTTTGACCAGATAAAGCAAGAGGTGGTTCAAGCAATGGGTCGGGTGACCTGTCCGAGATGGTCCAGACATTAAGAACATTTTGTACACGGCTGCAAGTGACAATGGTCCAACCTGTGCTTGTGGCAAAGAGCTCAGGTGAGACGCGTGGACGACCTCTTGGTTTTTGGAGTCGAGTTACAGAGGTTCAGAGGCTAATTATACTCCACAGAGAAAGAGATTCTAGCTGCCTATGAAGGAGTAAAAGCAGCTTCTGAAGTGATTGGAACGGAATCACAACTTCTCCTAGCTCCCAGATTACCAGTTTTGAATTGGATGTTCAAAGGCAAAGGTTCCACACCACATCATGCAACAGACTCCACCTGGTCTAAGTGGATGGCTTCTGATAATACACAGAGAGCTCGAATGGAAATCTTGAAAGACCTGGTTGGTGGAGTGATCTCAAGTTGGCCTGAAGGTACCAACTGCACTAAACCTCCAGAGGAGAGAGTAACTCGTGCTGAGGAAGCTCCTCCTTACATGACCTATCTTATGATGAAAGCAAATGCTTTGTTCACGACGGTTCCTGTCGCGGGTCGGGAACAAGCGAAGGTGAAGTCTGCAGTGTGGATCCAACACGCCGAGTTGCAGAGGCGAAGGATGGAGAAGGAGAATCCAGTCAGTTCGCAGAGGTGAAAGCTGTCCAGCTAGCTCTCGACGTGGCTGAACGTGAGAGGTGTCCAAAGCTTTACCTCTACACTGACTCATGGATGGTAGCCAATCCTGTGGGGTTGGCTAAAGAACTGGAAGAAGAGTGGTTGGCAGAGAAAAGGAAAGCCTATTTGGGCAGCTGACCTGTGGCAGGACATTGCTGATCGAATCGAAGAGATTCCAGTGAAGGTGAGACACATTGATGCTCACATCCCTAAGAGCAAAGCTACTGAGGAACAGCAACACAACCATCAGCGATCTAGCTGCAAGAGTTTCTCAAGCAGACATGGACTCTGATCTTGATCTCGACTGGAACACCGAGTGAGATGTTCTTAGCTCGGTGGGCTCACGATTCCTCAGGACATCAAGCAGAGATGCAACCTACCAGTGGGCACGTGACAGATCCATAGACTTTCCATGGATGCTATCACACAAGTCATCCATGACTGTGATATTTGTGCTGCTATTAAGCAGCAAAGCGACTTAAGCCCTTATGGTATGGTGACAGATGGTCCAAGTACAAGTATGGTAAGGCTTGGCAGATCGACTACATCACTCTACCACGTTCTCGTTCTGGTAGCAGTATATGTGCTGACTATGGTAGAGGCAACACTGGATGTTGGAAACTTATCCAGTTCCACATGCAACTGCACGCAACACCATTCTCGGTCTGGAGAGACAATCCTGTGGAGACACGGAACTCCAGAGAGGATTGAGTCAGACAACGGAACTCATTTCAAAAACCACCTTGTAAAGAGCTGGGCCAAAGAGCACGGCATTGAGTGGATATTCCCCATCCCCTACTATGCACCAGCTGCAGGGAAGATTGAACGCTACAACGGTTTGCTGAAGACCACTCTTAAAGCCATGGGGGGTGGATCTTTGAAAAACTGGGAAAAGCATTTAGCACAAGCAACCTGGCTGGCAAATAGTAGAGGTTCAGTGAACCGAGCTGGACCGGCACACTCAGATCTGCTACAGAAAGTGGAAGGTGATAGAGTTCCTGTTGTTAGAGAAAAGAATCTGTTAGGTAAAACTGTTTGGGTGTTTTCTCCCTCAGGAGAGGCTAAACCTGTCCGAGGGGTGGTTTCAGCTGAAGGTCCTGGTCACACTTATTGGGTAATGCAAGAGAATGGTGAAATTCAGTGTATTCCACAAAGAAATCTAACTTTAGCTGAAAGAGTTTAATTTCAGAGTGTTGTACAGCTACATCGCGCCCAAAGGAAGAATCCTTGAGGAATCCACGGTGCACGAACCCTGAGAGCCCTGAGTCAGCTGAGAGTCCCTGTTTCCCTTTTCTTCTCCTCTGCTCTTGTACTCTTACACACTTTCTCCACTGTAGCTGAGGACATAGGGGAATGATTAATCACTGGCAGATGCCACTGTGAGTTTTCATGCTACAATCAGTATTCTTTCCCAGAGGAGGTGTGTGCTATCTTAAGTGCTGGACAAACCCTTTGGACTCTATTAGGAGATTTGAATTCTGTAAATATGAGGATGATTTTGGGACAGGAACATCTCTCCTGTGAAGAGAGACCAAGAGACCTGGAGCTGTTTAGTCTTGAGAAGAAAAGGCTGAGAGGGGATCTTACCCACGTCTAGAAATATCTGAGGGGTGGGTGTCAGGATGAAGGGGGTGGTCTCTCTTTGGTGGTGCCCAGTGATAGGACAGGGAACACCGTGTACAAGCTAGAACACAGGAGTTTCCATCTCAACAAGGTGAGGCCCTTCTTTATGGTGAAGGTGATGGAGCATTGGAGCAGGCTGCTCAGAGAGGTTGTGGAGTCTCCTCTGGAGACTTGCAAAACCCTCCTGGATGCATTCCTGTGTGGCCTGCCCTAGGTGATCTTGCTTTGGTAGTGGGGTTGGACTGGATGATCTCTGGAGCTTCCTTCCAACCCCTGACTTTCTGTCATTCTGTGATTTAGATTGATACTTTTCTTCAGCAGAGAATTCACCTGTAGCATGTGTTCATCTTAAGAAAGGAGAGAGAACTTGTCTTCAGAAGCTCTGATTTCAAATGTCTCCAGATTAGGATTAGCTAGCTACCCCACAAGGCACACAGCTGTCTTGCAGAAATTCTCAGAACTGAATTGTGAAGCACTCTGAAAGACTGTTTCATGAGAGGTGGGAACTTGCCCACTTCCCTCAAGATACAGATCTTGACCTAGAAATCTCTGACTTTAAAGAAAAAAGTACAGGTAAGAATTGCTCCTTTCGTTTCAGCAAACAATTCTCTCACCTCTCTCTCTCTCTACTGGTACTTGGGGACCCTGCAGACCCAGTTTGTGTTTCGGCAGCTCCATCCCCAATGTCCAACATTGTTTGCTCTGTCTATGCTTCAGTTCTTAGCTACCAGCTCAGAAAAGTAAATCTTCCCAAATGTGCAAAAAGAGCAGCCAGAAAAGAAATAATTCATGTTCCTCTAGAGGAGCAGAGCCCTGTGCACACACATATATCTTGGCTCACACCCACGCACAGAGGGAGAAGGTTGAACCATTGGGAGGAACAGAAACATCCACTGCTCTCCTCGCTGATCCTATCACATGCATGAGAGAGGAGAAAGTGAGTTTCCCCATCTCTAATTACCTCATCCATCCACCTCCCACCACACATACTGCAGCCACTGATCCTGTATGTGTCCAAGAATATATTGGAAAAACATACTCTGTCAATCAGATTAAGTCAAGGTTAGATGCCTGGAAAAACAGAATTTTCTGGTGGGTGCTTGGATAATATTCAGGAGGTTAGTGCATAAATCAAGCATGAGACCTTGCAGGACTGACAGGTAAGGTGCACTTAATTTTTCATATGCAGATGCTTTTGCATGGCTGTTTTGCCATGCATCTGATTGCACAGAAAACTCTGAAGTGTCCTGAGAGCAAAAAGAGGATCACGAAGAACTGGGTGGTGGCTAGAGAGCTACTGTTTTATTTGCATTAAGTTTAGCTGCTGAACAGCTGCTCCAAGACTGCTATGTGCGTTTGAGGGGAGGTTGGTGCGGGGAGTGCGTTTGAGGGGAGGTTGGTGCGGGGAGTGCGTTTGAGGGGAGGTTGGTGCGGGGAGTGCGTTTGAGGGGAGGTTGGTGCGGGGAGTGCGTTTGAGGGGAGGTTGGTGCGGGGAGTGCGTTTGGGGGGAGGTTGGTGCGGGGAGTGCGTTTGGGGGGAGGTTGGTTCTCCAAGATGAGAAACATTTTACCAAAGTAACAAATAGATCATGATATTTCACAGGTATCAAGGGATACCTATGCTGTATAATTTGTTATAGAGACTCTGCATTGATGAGTAAGGCATGCTAGTCAGCATCAGGAAAGATAACTCCACAGACTTAACCAAAAGAGATGCAGTGGCATTCCTTATCTTCACGTTCTTTAAGCTGCGTTTGTGCAGCTACATCATCATTATGGATGTTCTCTTCACTTCTCTTCTGTGCAATAGGGAAAATGTGAAAACCAAGGTTCATCCTTTGCCTGGTGAAAGTGAATCTTTATGCCCATTACAAGCTGTTTGTAGCTACTTTCTGTTGGGACTTCAGACAGTCTTCCTCTGGCTTCAGCCAGAGCTATTCAAGCTAAAGCTAGTGAATGTTTACTGTACTGCCTGGCCCCAGAGAGCACACTGGGAAGTACTGTATCTATTAAATGTTTTCAAGATCTGGGGAGAGATAATGGTTCCACTAAACCAATGGCAGGCTTCCCAGTGCATTTGTGGGGCCAGGGCCCCACACCTTCAGTCTTCCACAGAACACTGAGACCTGATCATGTAAGATTCAAACGGTGCTTAAACTGAAATAAGATCTGCCCGTGACAGCTTTAATGCACATAATAGCATAGCATGTTGCTGCCTAATGCTGGCTCTTACATAAAATTTGTGGACAGATAATCTGCAGCCACTAAATGCTGCATTCCTTCTTGGCTTGGTACACCCTGGGACACTGTTAAGTGCATGGAATTGGCTGCTGTAGGATGAGATAAATTCCATGTTGTACATACATATGCTATGTGTTAATTAGAGATTAACACCCCTCCTTGGTAATTCTCTTCATTGTTGAAAAAGTTTGATTTTTGTGTCAGCAGAGGGCTACAGAAAAGTTCTCAAAGCTGTTATCTCATCAGAGTCTTGAATAGGTTTTAGGACACTTTAAAGATGAGTTGGCTTCAGGCCCTAGAACAGCTATAAGTTTTCCAAAGCTCTTTACTGCTTTTCTTTTTCTTTCTCTGAAAGCTTGAAAATAGATTCAGGCCAAAAGCACATTCTCCTCTCTCTAGCTACACATCAGCTATGTTCATATGGACAAGCTGTACAGTTCCCTAACTCCTTTTTGGTTTTCAAGTGGCTTTCATGTGCATCTACACCATTGTGCATAAAGTCCAGGCAATTTTCTAGTAGTTTTGTGCCTAGTCCACATGCACAGGAGTTCTCCTGGGTGTGTCCTTCAAAGAGTTATGAGGATAGTTTTGGTTTGGATTGATACAAAATGAACTTTCCTTTTTTTTTTCCCCATTTCTTTCATTTCCCCCCCCCTTTCTCCTAAATGTTGTATCACTTTAAATGAGTTCTTGAGGCACATCAGTGAATATGTGGTGAGAAACTGGTAGGGCTTTTGCTGGCAACCTGTCTAGTTCATGAAGGCTGGAAGATTCTTTTGTAAACCTTTTCAGCAGTCTAAGAATGCACAGTAATTTCTTATTCCTTATTGGAGACTTTACACATTTGAACAGGGAGAAGAAAGACTTAGGAGCTGGTAATGCATGTAAACTGAGTGCACAGCCTCTGTACTCCATTTCTAAGTGACTTTTTCCACCTGGCATAATGGTGTTTAAGACACCTTTTCAAGTTTGCTATCAGAGTTCAAGTTAGTGATGCACAGAGAACAGTGACAGCCACAATGGCTAAAAGGGCTAACAGAGCTAGGCAATAAACTAATATATTGGCTTTCAGGAGTATTTGAATATCAGAATGGCCTTCCTATATTAGCTGAAGAAAAAAAGTTGTTTTCAATATAAATTGACAGGATTATCCTTGTATGTGTATTTTATCTCAGTGCCTCTAGTTACTGCAGTTTCAACTTCAGTACATTTATCCTGAGACATACACATGAGAAAGCAGTGAGGTTCAGAAGCAAGAAAGCTTATGGCAGTTCAGAGATGAGTGCTTGCTCATTTAATCCACTTATATGAGGCTAAATTTGCCTTGACTGTGGTGCTGGAGAGCATGTTCACAGGGTCTAAACACAGCTAAGTGCTCCAGCCTTTCTTTACCTGCTGGCTTTCTGAGGGAAGTGATCAAAGGACAAGACAAAGCAGTCTTGGGTTCAATTCCTTGTTCTGATAATGAGCTCTGTCCTTAGGATACCTCATCACTGCATAATTCATTGGTGTGGAAAGGTCATCTTCCAGTCCCGAAGACACGTCACATATGTCTTGTGGCAGAGCAGTCTCTTGTGTCCTGAGGCAGTATGACTACTTGTTCTCTGGGAAGTCTGACTTCTAAATGGTGTCTCATGATTTGTTTCATTTTTATCATCCTGGTGAACTATAAAACCATACTCATCATTAGGCTCAGTACTAGTTAACCTATTCTTCCAACAATAGTGTCCTTCCTAAGCCTCCACAGGTGGTCTGTACAGCAATGGTCAACAGGAAACAAAGACCCAAATGCTGTAAGCACACATCTGTGTCCACAGAGGTTTGAGTACCTTCAGGCTTAGCTGCAAGCCAGTTCCTAATGTCTTCAAGGCTTGTCTGAGATTTTTGTAGCTGCAGTTGTGACAGGTTGAAAAAGAAATGTTCAGCGTTACTGCTAAGTGCATGATTTATTCATCACCTCAATCCTCCAGCTCATCCACTGAGCAGAAGTAGTACATTGTAAGGTTATCTGCACTACTTTCCCTCAAGAGTTTAGAGAGGTCTTTGAGTGAAAAGAAAAGGGTTGGGAAAGGCTATTTTATTTTTTTTTTATGATAGCTCTTTATCCAAAGTCTTATTAATGCTGAAGAAACTTTTCTTCTATGTAATCTAAGAGGAACAAAATAATTTTACAGCTGCACAAGACAAGAAATATGATTTAAAAGACTTTTCTGAGTATTACAAGGACTTCTGGAGAAGTTAAAAAAGGACATAGAGAAATGTGTCTTAAGGGTCCTTCACATAAATATTTTGCCTTAAATTTCAATCCCAAGATTAATCGTCTCCAGCCTCCAGCTTTATTTCCAGTGCATCAGAGAGCAGTCCAGAAGCAAACTCAGCAGTTTTTTGCCTTCTTAGTGGAGCATTAATCTGTAATTTTTGTGATTTAATAACATACTTACAGAAGTTTTCTTGGCTAAAATCTGATACATATTGCTGGTGACCTCCAATGCCCTTCCTTTCCCTGAACCAAAGGCCTTAATTGTTCGGCCTCTAATATGTGCAGAGAGGCCACTTGAAAGGATGAAATCCAATATAAATAGATGGCATTTGGTGATGAGGTCAACTTTCAATCTAAGATTTATTTTACTCAGATGCCTGAAATGAGTGGCTAGACTACATTGCAAGATCCAGGAAAAACTTAATAGATATTCATCAGTGAGTTGAAGGAGTGGCATGTTGCAAGCATCTGCCCTACATTAGATTTTAGGCAGGCTATTCGATCCCCAAACGCTTCAGACCTTAGGATGTTGTCCCTCATGTTGAGAATTTTGAGCCTGACAAAATGGATAACTGAAAAGAAAAAATAGGTAATGATAAACAAAATCCAAGCACTACAAGTATATCTGCATCCTTCAAGATGTTAGTCTTACCAGGTCACTTATCTGCTCCTGCTCATGTCACAGGTATATCTGCTGACAGGACTCAGGTTCCCACTGAATCTACTCTTATGTGAAAACCATGTAATATGAAGAGCGTGTTCATTATAGAACAAGCCCTATGAGGAGAGGCTGAGGGAGCTGGGGTTGCTTAACCTGGAGAAGAGGAGGCTCAGGGCAGACTTTATTGCTGTCCACGACTACCTGAAGGGAGGTTGTAGCCAGGTGGGGGGTTGGTCTCTTCTCCCAGGCAACCGGCACCAGAACTAGAGGACACAGTCTCAAGCTGCACCAGGGGAGGTTTAGGCTGGATGTTAGAAAGTTCTTCACAGAGAGAGTTGTTGGCCATTGGAATGTGCTGCCCAGGGAGGTGGTGGAGTCACCATTACTGGAGGTGTTTAGGGAGAGACTGGATGGGGTGCTTGGTGCCATGGTTTAGTTAATTAGATGGTGTTGGGTGATAGGTTGGACTCAATGATCTCAAAGTCTCTTCCAACGTGGTCTGGTCTATTCTATTCTATTCTATGGCTTTAAATTCTGCTCCCTCACCCTCTTACAAAACACACAACTGAATAAAATTCAGATGTCCCAAAGATCTATGTTAAGTTTAAAACCAACTGACTGTCTGGCTGTATGAGAGTTAAATGGCAGTCAGGCTAGATTTGTATAGTAGCTGGGTTTTTTGGTCCTCATTTTGTCATTCATTTCCCTTTTATTTTTGTTTTACATTTACCAGAAATACAAAAAAAAATCCATTCTTGCTCATAAGCTATATCAGAAATCCTATTAAAATCTAATTTAGTTCATGCTACTTATGACATGTTTATTTTCCCCTAATTCACTTGGCTTTAGTGCTCAGGAAAATGCTCTAGTCAAGTTGCTTTTGTTTTATTTTTAGTTCTTGCTGTAGATACTTCATTCCAAAGCTTCAGGGAAATGTTTATAGAAAATAAGAAACCTCACAAACTTCATATTTCAATGTTGAATGTGCCATTGTATATAAAATGCAATGAATAATTATAGGCACCACCCCTTTCCAAGTCTAGCTATTCATTGTGGTCCTACAGTAGGGCCTGTGAATATCTTTTTCAGGTTGCTGGGATGCTACATCTTCACAAGTGGCATATGTAAGCATTTAAACATCAGCAGGATGCCTCTTACTCAGAGCTGTCCTTTCCTTTAGCTTTCAAGCTGAGCTTTATGGCATCTACCAAGGAAAGGGGAACATTTTTTTGTTCCCATCTCCATACCCTCATTTGCTGGAGGTGGAACTACCACCAATCACCCATCTGTCATAGCCAGCAAATACCTTGGTTGATATTTACTAAGCAGAACATCTTGACAAATCCATGACTAAATGAAATGCATTTTAATTGTTAGAGAAGCACTCTTTAGAGTCGAAATGTTTTCCACAAGGGGGTGGGAAACATGAGTTACAAGAGTTACTGAGAGCACTTGAGGGTTTTGGTTTTTTCCTGCCATCCCAGTGTTTTCTTCTTCAAGAATTACTGCTTCTGCAAGGACATATTTACAAGGTGTCTGGTACCATAGATCTGTTTGCACAAAGCTTACATTTATGAAACTTCACTCAGAGGATGGGTTGTAAAATTAATTAAGAATAACACAGAAGTTGCTGAACTCTATCCTGCTTTGACTAGCTGCCTTCCAGTATGATATTTATTATGTCAACTGAGCTCAAGTATTTCATATCCTGTAGTGTTGATGTCCACAGTATTAGGGACATCGGCAGTGCTGTCCCCTCATATTAGGGACCAAATATTAAGGAAATCAGTAGGCTCAGAGGAGACCTTATTGCTGTCTACAGCTACCTTAAGGGAGGTTGTAGATAGGTGGGGGTTGGTTTCTTCTCCCAGGCAAGCAGCACCAGAACAAGAGGACACAGTCTCAAGCTGTGCCAGGGGAGGTTTAGGCTGGAGGTTAGGAAGAAGCTCTTCACAGAGAGAGTCGTCGGCCATTGGAATGTGCTGCCCAGGGAGGTGGTGGAGTCACCATCACTGGAGGTGTTTAGGAAAGAGACTGGATGGGGTGCTTGGTGCCATGGTTTAGTTGATTAGGTGGTGTTGGGTGATAGGTTGGACTCAATGATCTCAAAGGTCTCTTCCAACCCAGTCTGGTCTGGTCTGGTCTATTCTATTCTATTCTATTCTATTCTATTCTATTCTATTGCTTTCCTATTCACACTTGAAGTCACTGAACCTTTTAAGTGTGAGTTCTTTTGCCATAATATGTAGAGCTCTAATAATTGGCATCCTGAAGTTTTGGAATAGATATTTCAGAGCATACACCCTAAATTATCCCCTCTGATGTTCTTGCTTCTGTGCATCCAGCTTTGGAGAGCACACTGAGAATAATGGGTCCTGTGAGAATTAATGCAGGGGGAAGCAATGACCAGTGCCATGATATAAATTCTGAGGAAATAAAGTGTGTTTAAATAGCATTAGGGATGGGGTGGGGGGCAGAGAGCACATCAAACAAAGTCTGTGCAATGAAATACTGAACCACCGCTCGCTAATCCGCCAGAGTTCCTGTGATTCAGTGAGGACTGAGGGAAAACAAAAATAACCCAGTAACCAATATGACTACCAGAGTCCACAAGGGGTCTGAAGCGAAGCTACACAGAGAATCTCCCTTCTGGCATTTCCCATATTCTGAGTGCTTGACTGAGACTGCTATTGTTCTTCTAACTTTGTTTAAAAGGAGTGGGTCCGCACGTCCTGTGTGTAAAGTGTTACTGCGCACAGAGGGCTGTTTCAGCAGGGCTTTCTCATGAGAACAACTCCTCTTGTTGCCACGTGGAGGGCTAGATGAGAAACCCCAATGCTCTTAAAGTAATTCAAGGTTTGCCACTGATTTCTACAGTGGATCAGAATTTTTCCTCTAATCCTGTTAAGGGTCAAAATCCAACTGAAGGCAATGAAAGCAAATGGTAGTAAAACACCAGCAGTAAACCTGTCCCACAAATTTCATGTGGTTTTACAAGGATGCAGTTAATACATTAAGTTGTTGTTACCTAATTAGGTGACTTTTACTGTGTCATCAAACAGAAAACTGATACCAAATGGCATGTGCATGTGAGTGAATGAGAGGATGGAGACAATGTTAAGAGTAGCCGCTGTCTGAGGTGTGATTTCAGTATGGGAGCAGAGACTTTCTGAATGAAAACAGATTTATATGGAGGAAATAATTAGTGAATAATAATTAGTAAGACACTATTGAGGCTTTGTGGACATTTGTGGAATACATTCAAACTCGTACTTGCAATTCTGTTCTAAATATACCTTCATTCATGCTGAAGCATATGTCTCCTCTTTCTCCAAGAGTCACACCAAGACCACTATGAAACCATCTTTTGAGTCTTCTGAATCTCTCAGCCATTTTCACAAGACATAAACCAGGCTGGTTTTCTTAGAGGGAAAGTGGCCTGTCATTGCCTCTTATTCCCATTGCCACTGCAGTCACCAGGACATCAGTGGGGAAAAAGGATTGGACACAGCTGTAAAATAGTAATCAGTTTAATGAAGATGGCAGAACTGGGAGGTAAACACTGAGCAGATCTTTAATGAAGTGAGCACTGTATTAATACTCTCTGCCTCGTCATCAGAAGCTCTTAGTTCCATTGAAAAATGTGCCACTATAACACCAAGCACACACAGACTGTGTGTGACAGTGTGTGGGAATACAGCAGACCTGCTGTAGTGATGAATGCCTAAAATGTGCAGCAAGAGCTCAATTAGACAACAGATGTAAGGAAAGGCTCAGGAAGAACAAGGTGCCAGTGATGATAAACCAAACTGAGCAACCCTGGATACCCACTCTGCTGTCTCCCTCTCTGCTTGCATGACTCTCATCTTCAATAAGCAGAGTTGCATTTCCAGGCATGACTGCAGCAGTTGTGGCCATGAGGAGATTCAGGCTAATGTGGCTCCAGAAACTAAAGGGTGGATCCTGAAAAGCCCCAGGTATTGTTCCTATCAGTTTCATTAAGCCCTCCTCAGTACACAGGAAGACAAGAGAAACACTTTGGGGCTATCTCCCTGCCAAGGATAGCACTGTGCTAAAAGCTGTTGCTTTTAAAATCAGTCTAGTAGGAAAGTATGACCAGTCACTTAGCCATCCTGCCCAAAGGACACGTGGGCAAGAGTGGAGCTCAGTAACCAAGCGTGGTTGGCACTTGCCTGATGGCAGGCTGGCTGCTCTGTGCTCCCTTGCCTGCCACTGTCCGTTGCCTGAAACAGATGCCAGTCTAATTTTCAGGTACCTATACCATTCCTTGTAGCTACCTTCCCTTCCTCCCACAGTAGCTCTGCTTCTGCACGTTTTAGTGCAAAGGGTGCCCTTGGGGAAACTGGAGACTCACTGTGACCTGCTCGATAGCCATACATCACCGGCGGGCAGGAGAGCTGGTTTGTACTAACAAACTGTCACTGGAGAAGGCTCAGCTTTGTGCCTCAGCAGATTAACTCCACTTACAGGTGGCTACAACAAATCACAGGAGGGGATTTTAATGTCATAACAGCCCTGGAAGTAGCAGCTATTTTCTTCTGGCAGCACTGCAGTGAGGGACAGGATAGGAGTAGGGTAGAGTAGCGCAGGCGCAGTTGTGGTATGAGTGCATCCTGAACTGGCATTGACAAACCTTGTTGATGACTTTGGGGAAGCTGTCTTCAATCTGAATGATAATAATTTGGTTAATACTGCCATTCTCAAATACCCAGAAAAGCTATGGTGGTTACACTCATGATTTGAACAACTTATTTGCAGAGGCCATTTTTCAATACGACCTCTGTTTATCTTCTTTTGGAGCTGAGCTCTTGCTAGAGTAAAGGAGGTTGAAAGGAGACCTTATCATTATCTACCTGAAGGGAGGTTGTAGCCATGTGGGGCTTGATCTTTCCTCCAAAGTAACAAGCAAGAGGAAAGAGCCTCAAGTTGCACCAGGGGAGGTTTAATTGGAAATTTCCTTAGCAAAGGGATTGTCAAAGCACTGCAATGGGCTGCTCAGGGAAGTGGTGGAGTCACTATTTCTGGAGGTATTCAAAAGACATTTAGATGTGTTTACAGGTATGGTTTAGTGGTGACTGTCTTAGTAGTGCTGGGTTAGCACTTCGATTTTAAAAGCCTTTTCCAACCAAAACAATTCTATGATTCTATCTGGAGAGAGCTTGTAGCCAGGTGGGGGTTGGTCAGTTCTCCCAGGCAACCAGCACCAGAACAAGAGACACAGTCTCAAGCTGCGCCAGGGGAGGTTTAGGCTGGCTGTTAGGAAGAAGTTCTTCATGGAGAGAATTGTTGGCCATTGGAATGGGCTGCCCAGGGAGGTGGTGGAGTCACCATCACTGGAGGTGTTTAGGAAGAGACTGGACGGGGTGCTTGGTGCCATGGTTTAGTTGCTTAGATAGTGTTGGATGATAGGTTGGACTCAATGATCTCAAAGGTCTCTTCCAACCTGGTTTATTCTATTCTATAGTGGAGAAAAATCTCAGTAGTTATCTACTGTCCTGTGTCTACTGTAACAGCAGAAAAGAACAAAAAATGACCACTTGACTTTTCAGCAAAAATCAGTGAAAAACCTGAAAGGAAGCTTTCTGTATGGGGGCTACTTAAAAGTTGGACCAAAAGTCTTCATTCTGCATTGAAGGTTATAAGAATCAGATATAAACTACTTCCTGTTCTGCGGTGATTTCTCTAGGAGACATTTACAAGGAGGAATAGAGCCAAACTCTCATATAAAAAAATGTACTTAGAGCAATTTATCAATCTTTAATAGCTGCCCTGCTATTTCATATCATGTTCTAGGAGACTCACCATGGCTTTGTGGAAAAACATTTGTTAAACATAGGCTGCTTCATCTTTCAAACAATTAGGTTTCAAATACACCCAGAGTGTTTCATTTTCCAAGGCACATTTCCTTTTGTTTTTGGAATGATTCACTTCTCTATCCTATTTCTTAATTAAAATGTGCTTTTGTGTCTTTATTTTTACCCTAGTTGCAGGCATGACGTTATGTGGAAGGGAAGAGTGGTAACAACTGATCTGGGACCGTGGCACGATACGTGCTTCACCCTTTCATTTTTTTAATGTCTAGTGACACAAATGGGCCCCAAAGATTATGTCATAGAGGGCAGCAGAATGGCCATAATAGCCAATTGAAAGTTTGTGTGAGGAAATTTGTAGTCAATTAGTGCTATTTACGGGCTCCTACCTTCAAAAAGAAAATCAAATACTGGCACAAAGGAAGCAGCAGCAGCATGTTTTAGCCACGTTGTTCAGAGAGGCAGGAAATAACTCAGGGAAAGAGGGGAGGAGTTGTTAAGGTAGAATAGAATAAACCATGTTGGAAGAGACCTTCAAGATCATCAAGTCCAACCTCTTATCGAACCCACCTAATCTACTAAACCATGCAACCAAGCACCCCATCCAGTCTCCTCCTAAACACCTCCAGTGACGGTGACTCCACCACCTCCCCGGGCAGCCCATTCCAATGGGCAATCACTCTCTGTGTGTGAACTAAAATATATGTGATAAAAAAGGGACAAGCAGTTGGTTGCATAACTCTCTGGTTTGGGTTTTGACATAAGGGGGGGGGAAATCATTAATTTTAGGAAAACATTTATTTTTCTTAAAAGACTTTTATGACAGCTGTCTTCGGGAGCATGAAATCCTTTAGCCCTCATTAAGTGTAAATGTAGCCCTGAACGCTGACTTTAATAGGAAGGAGCGAACAGTTTGTGTACATGAAGAGAGCTGCTGCTGAAAGAGGCACTGAGTCTTGTGGTCCATGTTTATTTCTGAATTTCCTTGAGTGCAGATGAAACTCTTTCTCGAAGCAAAACGATCCGTAATTCCTATTGGGCATGGGATTTATGTGAGGGGCTACATAAAGGGCAAGTGCATTAGTTTGTAAATGTCACACCACAGCAGACTTGGAAAAAGAGAATTAAACTCCAAGAACAAAGCTTTCCTAATGCCACATGACACAAAGCTCAACAAAGACTATCTTGACAGGTAGGGGTGGAGGAAGGGGGGGGGAACCCCATAGCCTGACTATCTCAGCAGGAGCACACAGAAGTAATTCAGTGTGAGGTTTACAGGGGAAAATACTGAAAGTCTGAGAAATGGGCACAGAAATAGCTATACTGTCTTGTAGCACAGGTCATTTGTGTTAATTCTTTAGCTCCATTAGTGCAGTATCTTGCATAAGTGATACCCTGAGAGATATTTTCTAGTTTACAATAGCATCTGCCATGCAGAAGTGCTGGGCTGCGTGAAGATAATTCAATCAGTCAGCAAATCCTGTTGTCTCTCCGTTTGTAAATTCAGCATTCATCCAATGTCAATTTGTGGCAAAAGGCCCAAAAAGGGATTACAGCCGAGGAATTTTGTGTTTGAGAGTAAAGAGAAGGGACTTTGGTTTGCAAAGACTCCTCTGAGAGTTGTGTTTGGGGGGTGGGGGGGAATGCATTAGCTTCTCCTTCACATTACTTAAAAAAATCCTTTTACTGGTGTGTCTGAAATAATGTTAATATAGAATTTACATCGGTGGTTGCTGTTCAGAGCCTTTTCCTTTTGCCTTCTGTGTCTGAACAAAGCCATAGCTCTCTAACCAGATTATACATAGTCATTGTGTTGTCTACACCAGCTCCTCAAACATTCTGCCCTTTAAAGCTTGGCTGTGTTACAATAACGAGGTTTAGAGTTGTATGAGAGAATTTCAGCCACTGTAAGTGCTGATATGAAGAAACCTGACAAAGTTAGGACTTTTGGATTAGTTCAAATTATAAATGACTGGCAGCACCTTTCTTGCTCTTTGCAGAAATATATGTCTTTGTGTTGTGACTATGCAAAGCCACAGGCATGTTTACAACATCATCCTAAAAAATTAATAATGAAATATTCATCAGTACTTAACATTCATCCATAAGACTTTCAGTGCCAAAACCTCCCAGGCGTGAGTTTTGTCTTTTCTTCCTCTGTATTCCTGGTTGCACTTCATAAATACAGAACTTGGAGCATTAGTCTCCTTGCTGCAAACAAAGTATGGATCTTAAACAGGTTAGAGGAATTTCTTCCTAACATCCAACCTAAACCTCCCCTGGTGCAGCTTGAGACTGTGTCCTCTAGTTCTGGTGCCGGTTGCCTGGGAGAAGAGACCAACCCCCACCTGGCTACAACCACCCTTCAGGTAGCTGGAGACAGCAATAAGGTCTCCCCTTCTTCAGTCTAAGCAACCTCAGCTCCCTCAGTCTCTCCTTACAGGGCTTGTGCTCCAAACCCCTCACCAACTTCGTTGCCCTTCTCCAGACATGTTCCAGCAACTCAACATCTTTCCTAAACTGAGGGACCCAGAACTGGACACAGCCTGGGGAGGTGGTGGAGTCACCATCACTGGAGGTGTTTAGGAGGAGACTGGATGGGGTGCTTGGTGCCAGGGTTTAGTTGATTAGATGGTGTTGGATGGTGTGGTGGGTTGGATGCAATGGTCTTGATCATCTCTTGATCATCTTCCAACCTGGTTTATTCTGTTCTATTCAGGAAAGTTTGGGAAAGTGAGTTGCTATGCAGTCTGCCCTCAGCTTCAGAGCCTGAGAGCTGGAAGAACCACAACACTCTTCAGGCGTTTTCACACTTGCCGGGACAAACCATTGGAGACCGTGATAATGAGCAGGTAAGCAACTGCAGCTTCACAACCCAGAACTTGCCTTTTATTTTTAATATTCCTTGTTTCACTTCCTTGTAGAACAAGGCTAACTTCACAGTCTATAAAAACATTTGTATTTGTCTGAGCAGCCTTTACGCATCTGAGCAGCAGGCAGCGTGATAGAAAAGCAGGGCTATTACAAAGGTGTTTTGGCGTCTCAAAGGAGCAGTTCACAGCTTTCCAAACTTTCTCTGCTCCTGTTGTCACCCTGCAGAGAATGGTGGCCAAGACAGCTCCACGGGTGGGGTCTGCCACCCACTAAACAGTCTGTTTTAACTACAATCCATCCCTCAGAGTACTGGAACACCACTCCTATGAAGAAAGGCTGAGAGAGTTGGGGTTGCTCAGCCTGGAGAAGAGAAGGCTCTGGGGAAACTTTATTGCAGCCTTTCAGTACTTAGAGGAGCCTGTCAGATGACAATAGCAGTGGCAGGACAAGGGGTAGTTGTTTAAAGTAAAAAGAGGCGAGATTTAGAGTAGCTATAAAGAATTTCTTTTACCGGTTGCTTAGAGAAGTGGTAGAAGCCCCATCCCTGGAAACATTCGAGATCAGGTTGGATGGGGCTCTGAGCAACCCGATCTAGCTGAAGATGTTCCTGCTAGCTGCAGTGAAGGTTGGACTAGATGACATTTACAGGTCCATTCTGATTCCAAACGGTCTATTATTCTATGATTCTGCCACCTACCTCACCAAGTCCTGGCATCTCAAGTGAAGCAAAGCATAGTCCAGGTTAAATACAGAGGAGAGATTTCCACCCAGCTGGCCTGGATTTTGCACTGGGGCACTGGTCCTCTGCCCTCCTGCATCTTCCCCCAGGGCAGGTAGAGTGATAGTCATTCTTCTTCTAATGTACCACTAAGAAGCCAACAAGCTTGGCTTCTGGCCACGGATTTGCTTGCTTTCTTTTTGCATCATAGAGGAAGCTGTTACATATGAGGCCTTTTTTGGTGTTTAATTTCTTAGAGGAATATTGTTAGGGAACAGAAAACTTCTTTCATAAGAAGACACTGGGTTTCCAAAGTAAATTTCTTACCATTTCAGGATGGTAATTTCAATCCTGTGTTGCTCTCTACCCTTCCCTTTCTCCCACTAGCCCCTCACACACACAGAGTGTGCAGATGAGTTTCAATTGCAATTATTTACAGACAAAATATGGTTGAATTTATGAACGACACAGAACACTTCACACATTCCTGTTCATGAAAGAACTACTTCTTGCTGGCGTGTTACACTGTGGCAGTTAGATGGTTCTCTGTTGATGTTTAAGGCAGTGGCATAAAAAGAGAGTATAAGGAGTGAAAGAGAAGACTCAATTTAAGATAGTTCCACTGCAGCTATACACAGGAAGCTTTGATATCATACTTTATTTACACAGAAGCACAACTATTGGTTCAAACTATGTTACCATACAATGTACTTGGAAACTTTGAGTGCTCCACACCTGTAGCATTCACTGACACAATCCTTTATCCCTGAAGCCTGGTTTTCGTGCATCTGTAGCAGAGTATTTAGAAATCTTCATCCTTTTCCTTAGAGAGACTTTTGTATGAGATTGATTTAAGTGAGGGGTGTTAGCAAGTGAGCTTATTTTCAACAGAAAGCAGCTACTCATGGCCATGATACTCAGAAATCAGGGGAGGCTGGTCTGTTTTGAAATTGGTTTTAGTGAGATACTGTCCATTTTCGTGTGTGTGTGTGTTCTTGCATGCACCCAGATTTAATTTGCTGTGATTGGATTAGTGGATAATTCCAATTATCTGGTATCCAAGCAGTGATTGACATTGTGCCCACATGTTATCAGAAGTCAGTCTGCATCTATCTTAAGCAGACACATTTCCTGACAAAGCACTTCAATGGATTTCCTCATGGCTGGAGTGCTTTTCAAACTGAGTCAGGCATGGTGAAATCAGGGCTGTTCGAGGTGAATCATCTGGACCTTGATACTTTGTGGTTATGTTTTGCCAACTTGGTGTATTCTGGACAATGCTCTGGAAATGGCTCCTTTTCTGCCAGTACTATTTCAGCATAAATAAAAGGGCAGAATCAAACCCTAGAAATAAGCAAGAATGTGGTTGTTTGAGACTAACTTCTTTACCAGTCAATGGCAAGGAAGAAGGACTTTAGGAAGTGAGTGAGATGAGCTGCCTAATTGGAGTTTCATACTTTCAGTTAGGGTTGGAAGGGACCACAATGATCATCTAGTTCCAACCCCCCTGCCATGGGCAGGGACACTCTACACTAGATCAGGCTGGACAGAGCCTCATCCAGCCTGGTCTTAAACACCTCCAGGGACGGGGCCTCAACCACCTCCTGGACAACCCATTCCAGGGCCTCACCACCCTCACAGTGAAGTTTACTGAGTATCTTGGAGATGCTCACAGTGTCAGGTTGTGTAACCTGGAAGATAAATGCACCCTCATTTAATGCCCTCAACAGCAACTCTGTGATTAACCCTAGCTGCATTTGTCACATTAAGGCCATCATAACTAACTTATTAAAAACGTAAGTAGAGATTGAGAGTGCTCTATTGAAAGTAATTAAGGAAAATTATGTTCTTCAAATATGAAAAAAATAATTAGAATCTTAGCCTAAAATATACTTCTAGGTGGTGGTTTATGAGGATTTTTGTTTATTTCCTTCAAAGATTTTATTTACATTATTTATTATTTTGTTTTGTTATACTGTAGTCTTCCATTAACTAGCAGGGGAAATCTGTAAGAGCTTGCTTTTATGCCCCTACAATGCCTGGCTGAAACGTGCTCCTTCACCCTTATTTGTGTTGTCAGTGGCACAGAGTTGTTCCAACTCATCCTCTCAGTTTATCACTTTCTCTTGTCCTATTTTAAAATCTGATTTGTTGTTGTAATCTACATGTTCTTACAACTCACAATAAAAAGGAACATTTGGTGGTGGTTGGCTTATTTAGATATTAGATATGATCTTAAGAAAACCCCATAACTCTGGTTTCAAGAGAAAAACAACCCAAGAGTCAACAAAAGCAGACTGCTCATAAAAGAATGCATAACTGAGAGGACCATTGGGTGAGCTTGGGCTTACTTAGGAAACAGTGTTACAGTCTCTCAAACTCAACATCCAGTGGCTACCAGCTCTACACAAAAGCATGAGTGTTTCCTCTAATCTCTTGTAACACACAACTTCCAGAAAATAATTGCTGTTTAGTGATGTTCATTGCTTTTCATCTCCTTTTTGTTCTTTTTAAAGGTTCCCTTAGATGTGGAATGAGGATAGCAAATGTTTAGAACAGTAAGTACTGAATGTAGACTGGATGGGGTGCTTGGTGCCATGGGTTTAGTTGATTAGATGGTGTTGGTTGATAGGTTGGACTTGATGATCTCAAAGGTCTTTTCCAACCTGGTTAACCTCTGCTCTGCTCTGCTCTGCTCTGCTCTGCTCTGCTCTGCTCTGCTCTGCTCTGCTCTGCTCTGCTCTGCTCTCTGCTCTGCTCTGCTCTGCTCTGCTCTGCTCTGCTCTGCTCTGCTCTGCTCTACTCTGCTCTACTCTGCTCTACTCTGCTCTACTCTCTGCTCTACTCTGCTCTACTCTGCTCTACTCTGCTCTACTCTGCTCTACTCTGCTCTGCTCTGCTCTGCTCTGCTCTGCTCTGCTCTGCTCTGCTCTGCTCTGCTCTGCTCTGCTCTGCTCTGCTCTGCTCTGCTCTGCTCTGCTCTGCTCTGCTCTGCTCTACTCTGCTCTACTCTGCTCTACTCTGCTCTACTCTGCTCTACTCTGCTCTACTCTGCTCTACTCTGCTCTACTCTGCTCTACTCTGCTCTACTCTGCTCTACTCTGCTCTACTCTACATTTAGTTGAGGTCTTCTAAACAATTTCACAGTGACAGCCAAAAAATGATTATTCAAATCACATTACTTTTACACAAAAAAAAATCTTACCCAATTGCAAGCACAGCAGATTTCTGAGCCTGGAAGTATTTTCCATTAATTAAGTGGTCTCAAAACATGTATAATGAAATACAAAACACATGCCATTAATATTCACTTGGGGCTAAAGAACAACTCTGATAATATCTGCACTCATTAAAATTTTCATGCCTAACACTATTTATCACACAGATCTCTTGCAGCACAAGATTTCTTGCTTCAGACAAGCACATAGAAAACTTTCTTCTCCAAGAACAACTCTCCAGCAATTAATCTGCTTTTTCATGCGGTGGGGAGATTAAATGGAAAAACAAGATGTTCCTCATGCTTGAAAGAAGTTTCTGGCATGCCAGGATACCAAAAGAAAATGTACCTTTATGAGTCACTGGCATGAAGTGGTGCAGCTATCCACAGAGGATAGTATGAGAAAAAAGAAACAGCTTTTTTTGTCTGTGTATGGTAGCTCATTACTGATAGTAATAGGTTCTATATGCAACTAATCTTTTATATTGCATGTTCTATATGACTTTAAAACTCTAAACAAGATATACTACTCTCATGATTGATTGAAATGCCTTTTTTTTTTTTTAACAGTAAACCTTTTCTGCATTACCTTCTGTTTTATCCCAGAAGCCAGTTGCAGCAAACAGATGGTGAGTGAGTCCAGGGTAAGGCTTTCATGACTATTGCATGAGTATTTTCTCTAATCTCTTAAAACAGATAAAGTCCGGTGTAAATCCCCAAGGCACTGCAGAGATACACACACACAAACAGATAAACAGACACATGTATTTACATGCATAAATATGTGTATATAAAAGCAGAGATCCTTTATCAAGAAGGTTCTGCAGGATGTAATGGGGAGGAAGTCTGGTAGAGTCAGGCAGAAATCCTTGTAAACTGTGTAAATAGCAATCCTGGGGAGTATTTTGTTTTCATTCTTTAGACTCTTACATCAGACTTTCAATAATTTACCACATTCTGCATGAGGTTTGACAAAACAATAGAAAAAAAAATAATCATTTCTTCTTTATTTCTAAAGTATGTTTTAAAAAGAGATGGCATTTGCTGCCACAGATCTCCTTTTCCCTTCACTGCTATGATATATTGCCCTCTTTCACTGGCATACTTGGAATGGGCATTCAAATGAATATTTAAATATAGTCTGTAGCATATTAAAGTCACAAATTTCAGGCAACATAAGAGGGGGGAACTGTCATGACTGGAGCTGAGCAAGTAATTGCAAATATTTGTCACAGATTATTGTTTCAATAGATTCTTGAGCGAGCCATTGTCACAGCCCTCCCTGCAGTCATCCACACTAATTCAGTTGGTGGGCATGAACCCTGGAACGTGCCTGGTTTTCAGACAAAGTATTCATGTGTACAGATTATTTCAGCTTCAACTCAATCATACTGCAGTTCATACATTTTCATAGTTCCTTTTCATGCTGCCCATTCTTTGCTTTTCATGCCTCAGACACCACAATTGCACTCCATGACTTGGGAAACCAGTCGTGGAACTTGAAGAGTAAAGAAGGAAGGCTCACGAAAGCTCACAAACTTCATTGCTGAAGCTCCTCCTGAATTCATCATCTCAGTGCTTGGTTAAGCAATTTTCAGACAGAGCTGTCCTGGTTTAAGAGTGTGGATGGCCTGGTGAATCCATGCATCTACTTGGAGCTGGGAGTGTCTTTGGACATTGGGATTCACATGGCTTAGACCTAGCAGTACTCATCAAACTAGTATTTGGCTGTTTAAGGGTGGGGAGCTCTTGGCAGACACATGTCTGCCTTTTTAGATATGTAAATGCTAGTAAATGTTGCTGCCTGAACGTTTTGAAAGGACACATAGCTGTTATCCTTTTTGGGACTCTTTTGTGCCAAGCCATCTCTTTAATGAAACAAAGAGTTATGTCTTCATTTGCTGTGACGTAGTACAGACACTGTCAAAGCGAAGAGCCGTACCAGCTTCTGCAAGCACAGCACAACTACTTTCAGATTTTAGCATTGCTTCCCTGGTGCCAAAAGGGCTGCTTCTCTTGACCATGGGTTTTATAGCAGCTGATATAGAATCACTACTACAGAACTTACCTGCTTTTTAAAGGATACCCTTGAAAATGCAGTACTTTTTATTTCTCTTTGGAAAATTGCAAAGGATTTTCTACTGGGTGCAGTTTCATGACCGAAACACAAGTGTTGTGTTGAAGATAAAAGCAGGGATGATTTTCACACAGGCTTAAACAACTCTACTGTCTTTCATGTTATTCCTGTCACATAAAGTGTTTGCCTAAACCTCCCCAAAATTGTATTGGTTTTAACCTAACAATATTTTATTGCTATTTTCTGAGGCAATTATTAATAGTTCAAGCTCCTATAGCCTTAAATGGAAGTGAAAGAAAGACAACATGAGTCAAAAACTATTAAAATGCAACATTTAATTGTTTGAGTATGAAAAAGTCAGAGGCTCTCTGTTTCATCTGGTCTATACCACAACTCTCTAAACTGTTATGTTAAACTTGTTCACAGTCACTGCAGAAGTAGCTCTTAGTTATGGATTCCTTTTACCTCTACAAAGTCATTATTTTATGTTTTATTGAAGATGCTTTAGCTCAAAATTGTCTTATAAAACTCTATGTTATGAACTATAAAACAACAGTAAAACATTCTTCCCAAGGTAACTTGATAAACTGTAAAAAGTTTCAAACTAAGAAAGTCCTTTTTAAGGTTTGGGATGGGGGGTGTCAGTGGATTAAAACCAACAACAACAAAAAACCAGCAGCACAACACAGACATCTTTTATTCAGAGGAGTCTGCTAGAACATTCTGCTGTATTTGCAGGACATGAGGTACCCAAGCAACCCTGAAAAGGAAGTGCAAGAACTATCCTAAATGCAGGGATGGATGGGATGGGATGGGATGGGATGGGATAGACCAGACCAGGTTGGAAGAGACCTTCAAGATCATTGCGTCCAACCCATCATCCAACACCATCTAATCAACTAAACCATGGCACCCAGTCTCTTCCTAAACACCTCCAGTGATGGTGACTCCACCACCTCCCTGGACAGCACATTCCAATGGCCAATCTCTCTCTCTATGAAGAATTTCTTCCTAACATCTGGATCTTAGGAAGAAGTTCTATACCGAGAGAGTGATTGCCCACTGGAATCAGCTGCCTGTGGAAGTGGTGGAGTCACCTTCATTGGAGGTGTTCAAGAAGAGGCTTGATGGGGTGCTTGGTGCCACGGTTTAGTTTTGTAGTTGTGTAGGTGGGTTGTATTGCGTCGTTGTATTGCGTCGTTGTATTGCGTCGTTGTATTGCGTCGTTGTATTGCGTCGTTGTATTGCGTCGTTGTATTGCGTCGTTGTATTGCGTCGTTGTATTGCGCGTTGTATTGCGTCGTTGTATTGCGTCGTTGTATTGCGTCGTTGTATTGCGTCGTTGTATTGCGTCGTTGTATTGCGTCGTTGTATTGCGTCGTTGTATTGCGTCGTTGTATTGCGTCGTTGTATTGCGTCGTATTTAGGTGGGTTGGATTGGTTGATGGGTTGGACGTGATGATCTTGAAGGTCTCTTCCAACCTGGTGTATTGTATTGTATTAAACCTAAATGTCTTACAGAAGATTTAGTTTCCCTGTACACTTTGGAGCTTCAGCTGAATTTCTTGCATAGAAAACAAAAGTGCCAGTTCAAGTTCCAAAGCAAGGAAAAAAAGGCAGACTAGGTCCACCTCCTTCAGAGATGATTGGTCTCCTGTTGCAAGAGATGTTCAGAAACAAGAGTAGGAAGATGTAGCAAAGAAAGTACTGTGTCCAGTTCTGGGCCCCTCAGTTTAGGAAGGATGTTGACTTGCTGGAACGTGTCCAGAGAAGGGCAACGAAGTTGGTGAGGGGTTTGGAGCACAAGCCCTATGAGGAGAGGCTGAGGGAGCTGGGGTTGCTTAGCCTGGAGAGGAGGAGACTCAGGGGTGACCTTATTGCTCTCTACAACTACCTGAGGGGAGATTGTAGACTGGCAGAGCTTGGTCTCTTTTCCCAGGCAGGCAGCACCAGAACAAGAGGACACAGTCTCAGGCTGTGCCAGGGGAGGTTTAGACTGGATGTTAGGAGGAAGTTCTTCACAGAGAGAGTGACTGGCCATTGGAATGTGCTGCCCGTGGAGGTGGTGGAGTCACCATCATTGGAGGTATTCAGGAGGAGACTTGATGGGGTGCTGGGTGCCATGATCTAGTTGTTTAGGTGGATTGGATTGGTTGATAGGTTGGACACGATGATCTTGAAGGTCTCTTCCAACCTGGATTTGTTGTATTGTATTGTAAAGTAAAGTATAAAGAAAGTAAAGTATAAGAAGAAGTCATCAACCATTATTTGACAATTTAAATGATTCATCAGCTAAAGCTGCCTTTGTTGCACTTGTCCAGCTTTCCTTTAGCTTCTTGCTGCTAACAGCCCTGTAAATGTTTGGCATGTGTTTGAAATACTCTGTCTTTTTGAGACACCCCCTCCTCTGAAAGTTTGCTGTTTAATGGTTCATGGGTTATTCATACGTTAAACTGTGTCACTTATATTTAACTGCAAATCCTAAATTAATTGGAAAAACTCTACACCGGTGCCTGATATTCTGCTGGGCTGCTTAGCAGTGATGTTAGACTAATTCAAAAGCTCCTTTAAAAGAACTGTGGCGTGCTGCCAAGAAAGAAGAAGTAAAAGAAGAGTAAAAGAAAGGCAGCTTGCTAGCTGCATGATATTAAGAGTTAAGCCACTGTTAAAGAGAATTAAAATCACGGAACCCAGTTCTACAAACAATCACACACGTGTTTTACTTTAAACATGTCAGTGCTTCTATTGACTTCAATCAGCCTCCTTGCATTGCTTGGAGGTACTGAAATATTATACACATGCCAGGCAGAAATTCCTACTGAGCCTCCTCCTTAAGCACCAGTGTTCCCATTTGCACTGATGCGTGTGCAACAGAGCCCGGGTAATTACTGATGGGAGGCGCTGCTGAAAACCCTCTCTGCCAGCTGAAAGCAGGGAATTTAAACTCGGGAAGGCAAACAGAAATTCTGTGGCAGTGGACAGGAGCATCTGCTGTCAAAATGAGCTCTTCTGCCCAGAAGGCTACAGAGCTGACTAAAGAAGAGCCCAGCATTTTCATTCCACGTAGACTTGCCATTATTTATGATCCTAATTCGTTGTGATGCTTCATGTTAATGCAAGTATATTACTTCCTCTGTGGCTGAGAGATTAAAAAATGCTTGTATACAATGTATTTTAAGCACCCTGGAGGTAGATGGAGAGGTTTCCTTATGTCAAAATGGCACACACATGCTCTCCTCTGTTTCTTTGTCGAGGTAACGTGAAAATATTGGGCAATTTAACTGACTGAAACAATTTCAGTCATGTCTGATTGAATGGCTGCCCACCTCTTCATGTGGAAAGAAAAGCTTTTGTTAAAGTACAGCTGAATTACTTCACTTAAACCCTGGGAATGAAAATAAATAAATAAAGTGATTTGGGCTGTGCATTTGTTCATTAAATCCAGCTGTACACCATTAACTGTCCATAGCTGGGTTTACTAATACATCATGCCTGACAGATTTTGTTTTGCAAGATGGCAAGAGGGGAGTGCTCTTGTTTGTTTTGTTGTTGTTTGTTGTTGTATCACAGTTGATTCATTTGCTTTGTTTTGCTTTGTTCTCTACTTAGAGCCTCCTGGCAACAATGGTACAACATTTGGTCTCGGAGCAGAAGTGTACGTCATCGTACCGAAGGCCACAGCTAAAACCTCTCCAGCTCACAGGGCAGAATGTGCAGACTTTGTGGATGGGAGAACTACAAGAGACAGAATCAGTTTCATTAGCAGCTCCACTGTCTTCTTAACACTGACCTAGTGTCATATTTGAGGGAATATTTACATTGCTGTAGGTAAGTTCATTAACATACATGAAAAACAGTCATTTGCCAGCCAGCCTGCAACTCTATTTAGCAGCAAACCCTAAAGTCATCTCCTCCTCACTCTTCTCTCCTCTGCAAGAAGGGACAGGGGGAACCCTTTCACAATTTAGCATTTTTTCTAGCTGGGAGATGTATAAAGGGAACTCATCTAGTCTGCTGTCCCTCATAAATCCCAAACAGCATTAGCTGTGTTGTCTGAGCCATCTGTCCATGGAAACACAGACACATTTCTCTTTCTGAACATGTTAAAGATGTAAGGAACACTTATCTCCTGCAAGAAAAAAAAAAAGCTTAAACAACTGCTTCAAGGAATTTGCAGTCCCAGTGATAGCAGCAAGAGAGAAAGCTCTGCCACATCTTGCAGAGCTGGACTTTCTGTCAGCCTGTGCACATTAATTGTAACCTATCTTGTCTTTTCAGTGATAAACCATTCCAGAGGCTGGAGTGGATTTCTTATAGAGGACATTATACCCCCCAAACCCCCCCCACCCTTATGCTTAGAGCACTTGCTAAATGTATAGCACTATCACGCATACATCATGTGCTTATAAAGTGTATTTATTACCCTGGTTTATTAAATAAAACCTGCCAGTTCTGATGCTTAGGAGGTATTGCACAGACAACACTGTGATTTTCCCTAACATTCACAATTTGTATGGTAAACACTTGTGTTCTAACTGAATTACTTTCCAGAGCTAAAGTAATCACTTTCATGAAGCCTCCTCTTTCCCTGGAAAACACAAACACTTTCTGCCTGAAGACTGCAGTATTATGGAAGTAAGTACAGGCTGAGCCAAGGTGCTTTAGTTCCAGTTTTCCTTTGGTGGGAGGCATTATGTTTGACACAACTTATATATTCTACAGCATTTTGGTCATGAGGTCAAGTGAAGCTCTGCTTCTAGAGCCAAAATTCATCCTGTACAAAATCTAAACAGCATCAGCAGTGCTGAAGATCTACACATCCTGAGGATATCCTGGATGTCCGTGCTTGAATCAGCTGTCCTAATGCTTCCTTTAGCTGCAGTGACACTGTAGAAAGTTAAAAGCTTGCTTCTGTCACATTGAGTTTTACCTATATAACAGCTGAGGCTTTCATGTTGATGGGAAAGACCTAGTTCTCAGTCACAGTGGTTTGTTTCATGGTTTTTAATGCTAGTCCATACCAAAAAGGATGGGGCTGCTTTAGATGTAATTTAGATGCTTTGGGATAGCATAAATTATGGCAAATCCAAATAGTCCAAAGAGCAAAACTCTTATCCAGACTAGCCTAAGGACTGTAAGCTCTGGTCTCACTCTTCTCCATGCCTTTCCTGATGATGCATAAAGGGCAAGGACTCTCCTGAAAGCAGCCTTGCAAAAGTAGCCTCAAGTTTCCCTCCCAGAGAGGCATCTCATGACTTCTGCATTGTCTGTTTTACAGAGCCCATCGCAGTGGGGATTAGTGGCAGGCAAAGACTGCACACGGGCAGCCATGACTGAAAGGGAGCAGGACAGGTTACGCTGCAAGTACAACTTGAACTAAGCGAGCAGCATAGACCCAGCTCCAACTCTCTGTTGTAATGCAGGCTGTCCATGACAGCACGGGCAGGGATGTATGTATGGTAAACATATTACCCAAAAGGAGGAGAATAGTTTGCTTTGCATAAGTTGGCTAAGACTGGAGTGGTACTGTTTGATGGAAAAAAAAATTTAGTTTATCTTTTCCAGAGTAAAAAGAAAGAAAAGTAAGTATGGTAACTTGCTGAGCTCATTGGGAACACAACTGCTTTTCCTGAGAACAACAACTTACTTACCTTTCCTTTCTATTTTAGGACTGCTTAACTGTCTGTCTGAAAATAACAGGTGTGGGCTACTCCTGCAGCCTGTGCCCAATAGTCAGGCAGGTATAAGCTATTAACAGGTCCCCAGGCTGTTCAGGAAGCATGGCTGATACATCAAACAAGACTAATTGGTTTCAGTCTTTAGGGGGAAAAAAAAAGAGAAATAAAAAACCAACATCAGGCAGGCCAAAGAAACCTAAGTCTTGCTACATATCATGTGCCTTATCTTTCATAATTTGCTGAGCTTTTTTAGCTCTGCTGTCCACAGCACAGACAGCTGTGTTTGGCTGGTCTTTTTCAAGCTGTAGTTTGCCTTCAACCTTGATTTTCAGGGATTTGGACACACTGTTTATCCCTGTGCTTCACGCAGCAAGGCAATGTGTTTACAGCCTCCTGACCCTTTGCACCGTGTCTCTGAGCACACCACACAGGTTTACGTGCATACCAGGAATCCCCGTGCATCTCGTGAAACCCACATGTAACCTTCGGTGCCCATGTTCCAGCATGTTTTAAAGTGAGCACATGGCTTTTATAACAGATCCTGACCATAATTCGAGGGCCTCCCTTTTTGCTGTGATCCAGCCATGGGATGGATTTTTCATTAATAGGGCCCTAAGACTTTACACTTGCCTTTGGAAAAAGAGCAGGCGGCGGTGCCAAGCGCCGAGCTCTGCGCTCGTTATAACGCGGTCTGCTGTGTCACAAGTGGTCAGAAGTGGAATGCCTGGAGAAACCACAGCCCAGATCCCC